>JANAVB010044982.1:0-46045 GCA_029216955.1 Iris pallida | reverse complement strand
CACCAGTAGTGTCGAGCATTCTGATGATGAGCCAGATGCCCCTCCTCTTGGACAGGATCCTCCTTCTCCTCCTGCCACTCTTGAGTCTCTTCAGACCATGCTCCGAGATAGCTTCACTTTGGAGGACGATCGATGGACTCAGCTGGATTACCGGACTACTTTGCAGATGAGTGCTATTAGCAACTCACTGTATGACATTCGATATTCCATGTCTCGCCATCCTTCCATGCCCATTCCTATAGAGCGAGACCCCGATCGTGAGGGATTTCGTATTGATGACCCTTGGGTTCATCGCTACATGGATCCGGATGCGGCATTTGTGGACCCACGTCGCTCCTTTACTGATCCATCGGACGGCGCCGGGCCCTCTCATGCTCGATGATGGATATGGACTACTCTTGATGCTGCTACTGGAGATCTTAGATTATGGTTTATGCATTTTACTTTAGTTGCTTTTATGTACTTGGTTTGTAGTAGACTTATTATGAGTTGTGACTTTTGAGACTTTGGTAGTTCTATTATCAGTTTATATGACTCTTGAGACATTTGGTCATTATCTTAGTTTATATGCAGTTTCTTCTCCTTTGGGTGTGTTTGCCAGTTATTCTTTGTTATCTTATATTGCTAAATGCCAAAAGGGGGAGATATGTGTATATTTTTATATATGCTTTTGGTTTATATGTGCTTTTGGAAGAATATTCTTAACAGGCCAACAAGATTCACAGCATTGTTTACGGGGGATCTATTCTTAAGCTCGGCACTAATTATGGGGGAGCTATATTTTTGTCGCCTCTTATGTCCAGGTATGAATATTGAATATACAAATTATTATTTTTGTCAATTAACAATACGGGGGAGATTGTTGACATAAAGTCACAGTCAACCAAATATTGATAACATTGACTAAATAATAATTGTAATAATTCGATACGACACATGACGACTACATCCAGCTCAAGCCAGACGACAGCTCAGTTTTGCAAATGCAAGTCATTTTTGAGTCTGTACTTTTATATTATTGAGTCTAGAATGATTATAAGCTGAGTTGTGCTGAGCTCTTGAGACTAAACCCATAACCTATCCAAAATCCATAAAGCTCCACATCCAAAATAAGCCCATTGGACCCTTAGACCTATTCTGTGCTCTGGAGACAGAGTTCGGGTCGTACTCTGTCTCCACACAGAGTTCGGGCCGAACTCTGTCCCCTAAAAATCAGCACCCTAATTTTTAGGGTTGGCTGGTTGCTAGTTGTCCAATGGCCAAAATTTTGAAAATTCCTACCAGAATTCTGGCCAAATTCTGCCTCCTAAAAACCTATAAATAGGCCAAGAATTCTCTCATTTTCAATCATCCAATCTTCTCTCTTCTCTCTTAAGCTCTAGCCACAAGCTTTCTAAGTCTCGAGTGCTCAGCATCTCACAGTTAGGAGTCTTGTGCAAGAGTTCAAGAAGTCGCTTGGAAAATTCCAAGCATCGCCACTGCGACCCTTTGTAAGAAGTTGACGTGCTCTTCTAAAGAAAAGGCACGGGGTGTAACTACTATTTCACAAATAGTGGATTTAATCCTGAGCTAGAGTTCTCAGGCCTGGACTAGTCCTCTACGAGGAAGACCAGGTTAAAATCGGCTATGTTTGCGTATGCTTTCTTGCTCCTTATTTATTTCCGCACTTACTCTGATTATTCTTAGATTGTGAAAGAGTTTAATTTTTTAATTGGCTATTATCGCTATAAACTCTATTCACCCCCCTCTAGAGTTGCCATCTGTTCTTCATATATATATGTATATATATATATATATATATATATATATATATATATATATATATATATATATATATATATATATATATATATATATACACACACAAATGCTCAAATTGAAAAGATACGCAATGATGCGATATAATATAAAGAGTCTAAAATCTGGAATAATATCTCCCTCGACCCATTCTCAATATGTATGCTTTAGGAATGGGTTTCAACTGGATTTTATACATTTATAATTAAACATATATACACATTTTTTTAAAACATATATATACATAGTTATATAGAAAGCATATATATACTCATAATTGATGGAAATTATGAAACAAAACCAAAAGTTGGTTCCCACATATTCGAAACCTCATATAAGTCTTGTAAACTCAGATTTTAGAAGCTAAGGAGCTGGAAATCAAAATATCACATTTAACTCAAAAATCAAAATCAAAGAAAACTCATCCAATTCACACAATGACCCAAAATGCAAAATATACCAAACAAACCCGCGAAACCAAGCATACACGTTGTCTCGACCCACGTGATGCATTCGTATACTCTCGGGTTCAAAATCGTGTCCGTGTCGTGTCCACGGAACGCGTATCGAAATTTCTCGATACCGCGTGATACGCGTGCGTTCTCGCTCGTTTGAGCACCACAGACGCAACGAAATGCCCCGTGCTTGTGCACGTAGCTGGGGGGGTCCTGGGGTAGGTCTAGGACATGGCCATGCAGTGACACGCTGTGCCGAAGCGGCGCACGCAGCCCCGCACCCGCGCGCCCTCATGCACTCGGTTCCGCCCTCGTGGCTCGCTTGTCGGGCCATGCCGCGACTCGGGATTCGTTCCTTGGGTAGTCTAGGTATAGGTCGACGTGGTCTGGGTCCTGGAATGGGTCTTCGCTGCGTCGTGTGCGTGCATGAAGTCCGTTTCCGCGACAAAAATAACAGGCTGAATGCACAGTGGCTGAGCGGTGCACGCGCGATTTCTCCGCGCTCGCTCAACGAAAAGTCGTAAAATTTTACGAGCATGGGGGAAGAGGTTTGCCCCCACGTGATCAAGAAATTTCACACAAAAATACGGCTTGTGCATCGAGATACAATGGCGGACAGCAGGGCACGCACGACCTCGTGTACGGAATCCGTGCACGTGCGTCCGTTGCCCGAAACACCGCTGATACGTTGTCAAAACCAAATCCGTCTTCACGAAAGTTTATCAAAATATTATCTAAACATCCATGAAGACAGAATCGAAAAATAGCAACTTTCTATCCTAAGCGGCATTTCGTCGAACACGTGCCGTAAGGGACCGACACGTGTCCGATACCTCCATCAAACGGAGTCAAAATCTCACCAAATTTTGTAGGCAAGACTAGGGCACCTATATGGATGCAAAAATGAAAGAAAAACCAGATTTACAATGGTAGATTAGGATTTACCTATTGAGTGTCAAAACTCAAAGAACGGGGCTTCTCGGTTGTCGTGTCGGCCGATTTTCCTCTAGCAAAAACCTCTGTATACACTCTAGAAGTGCTCCAGCAGATCCTCTCTCTGGACGAGCACAATGGAGTTCGTTTGGGAAGAAACGGACTCCGGATGAAGGAATTATGAGTTTTGGAGAGGTGGATCTTTTAGGGTTTCTTTGTGGAGGCAACAATTCTACAAATGAATGAAAAAGGGGAGGGGGTGCTGCTGTGTTGGGCGGCCAAGGGGGTTCTCTAGGGTTAGGGTTTCACTTGGGCCAACTCCTTCTCAAGTCAAAATGGGCCCAAGTCAAAGACTTAAAGGCTAACATGCAAAAAGGCTAAATTAAATCAATTAAAGTCTTAAATAATCTAATGCATAAAAATAAATTCTAAAAATAAAAATAATAATTCTAAGGCATGGTTAGTCCCTATACAATGTCCCCTAAGGTTAAACCAGTTGCTAGCACAAACATAAGTCAACATATTCAGAAATCACAAAAGGCCTAAATGGCTAAAATGACTGAAATACCTTCTATGAAAAAGTGGATGCTACATTTACTTTCGCATTTCTCTCTGATTTTTTACTATCTTGATAGTTGGTTTGTGGAGGTGATATAGAGTAATTTTTATTTTGTGATTATCGACACAAACTCTATTCACCCCCCCTAGAGTTGCCTACACGTTACTTCACCAAAGAGGAGGTCGAGAAGGACATAGGGTCTCCACTACAGACGTAGATGATCCACCATAGGAGAGGGGTGCTACCGACATGCATGCCTTGCCACCGTATCAGTAGAGGGAAGAGATAAGGGGATCTGCTACTTTATTGTATAGAGAGGGAGAAATGTAGAGAGAAAAAAAAGGGGATCGACTATTTTCTCGTTTAGAGAGGGGGAAGTGGAGAGATAAAGTGGCAATCTTACGAGGGAAATTTTCAGTAGAGAAAAAAATAGAGCAAGGAAAATTTTAATTCCCCGCCAATTTTTTGTGCAAGTAGCCTTAGGTATTGTTTTGTGAGCCAAATATTTTGTTGTAAAATAAACATTCACTTAGTAAAACAACAAAAATTTGTTGTAAGATATAAGAGGTTTTGTAACATTTAAATATTGTTGTATAATATATTTTTGTTGAAATAATTTTATATAATTTGCCAGAGCGGGAACGGAACCCATCAACTTTTTTGTAACGAAACATGGAACGATTAAGTTTTTCTTACTTAAAAATTATTAAACCAACATTTGCAAAAAATTTATAAATTTTGTTACAATTAATTATCTTTTTCAACAAAATTTTTTGCCGCAAATACTTTTGTCCCAAAAAAAATTGTAGTGATTGGCGGTAATACGTTGTCTATGATAACATGGTCCACAACAAGAACAATATGCACATAACATCCACATCTAAACCATCAAAGATAATATCCAATAGTCTAATCAATAAACTAAAAAACTGTCAAAATAATCCACTACAACTCAGATAGCCTCGAGAACAAACCCGGTAGCAGAAAAGTAAACTAGAATCCAAAACTATGACCACAAACTAATGGGAAAGTATAAGAATAAAATATGCTAATTCGTATCAGTGCCAGAATCTAGTACGTTAGTAACGCCAGTGTCACCAACATACGCACCGTAGACCTCATAACAGATGTCATCTAAAGCAGAAAAATAGTTATCCAGCCATGATTGGAACAAGTTCACCATAACACTACACTACACAATCTAATATACAAGAATGAGGGAACAACAGTAAAGGAAAAATAAACTAGGCATGACACGATATGACAAGAAAAAGTATAATTATAATAAGATAACAATATGAAAGTAGACTCGATAGAAGAAGAACAATTAAACAGTAAGCAATAAGAAATCAATGTACTGTATTTTAGAAATCGTTTGGATATGGTTTTTGAAATTTCTTTCTGAAAAGAGTTTTAAGAGAAGATGTTATAAAATTATTTTTTGAATATACAGATTCTGAATTTGCGTTTGGTTATTTTCATCTGAAAAATAGTGTTCTGGAAAAAAAGTAAAAATTTTGTTTGGTAAAAATTTTGCAGCTAATATTTTTTTGTGCTAAATTTTTGAGTCATGTATCACAATTGAGTTTCCATCTCTGTGTCCTGTGTCCCATCCCCACCAAGCAGCACCACCACCAATCCTCTCCTTAGAAGTTCGGTCCAGCCGACTGCGTCGAGGCGGTCGAGGCTGCAACTTCGTCCGACACGTGGCCTTCGGCGTTCTAGACCCCGCGGTCGCGGAGAGGGTGAACGTCATAGGGGCCACACCAGTCGAAGACCTCGAACTGGTCGCTGAGCACGGCCCAGTGTGCGGTCGGGGCGGTGGTGCCCCTGGCGATGCTATAGGACCGAAGCTGTTGTGGGAGGGCCTCCATTGTTGGCCCCGTCGTAGGAGTGGCAGAGAGGGCCTCCGTTGTTGGCCCTGCCGTGGAGAGGGCCTCCGCCTGGAAGCGGCGGAAGGGGCCGACTCTAAGCGTGGAAAGGGCCTCCACCGTGGGAGCGGGGGAGAGGGCCTCCGCTGTTGGCCCCGTTGTGGGAGCGACGGAAGAGGGCCTCCGAGCGGGAGGCGGAGGACCTCCATACGGTGATGCGCAGCCTCCCGTCGTCCCTGAGCTCGACGTCGGCCTGCATGGGGTCCCTTCCGTCGAGAGAGAGGACGTCGGAGCCGACGGAAGGAGGCGACAGAGGCGGCGGTGTGCGGGAACTGGTCGAAGAGAAGAGTTTAGGGGGTTGGTGAGGGTGTACGAGCATAGCAGACTCCCAAGTTTTTCTCTGGAGGAGAGAGAGAGTTTTAGGGGTTGGTGAGGGTTGCGGGCCACACAAAACAGTACAAAAACAAGAAAAAGCATTCCAAAAACATGTTTTGGAAACTCTCTGAAAGATGCTTTATAAAATAGGTTTCCAAAAAAATCAGAAAGCAAAATCATAAATGCAGCGGCCAAGCACATTTTCAGGCCATTTTACTTTACATCCAGAAAACACAGTCATAATGTGTAACCAAACTGGCCCTAACTTTCAGCATGTAGACGGCTTGGGATATACGTCAATCGTACGTGTGGTGCACAATTGATATTGTTCAAGTTATACAGGAAGGGATTTATATAGGTAACGCAGACCACATGTATACTCATAGTATTCCTCCACCCACAACTCTCAAGAAAATATGTTCACTACATATAACAATACAGGTAAACATGATAAACAGGTAATCACAATGCAACGTGGTGAGCAAGTATAACATTTGAACATAAATAAGTAACTCGAGAAGAACTATGCTCGTGCACAAGAAATTAGTCATGGTGAACCAAGAACAATGACAACATGATATATGAAGAAGTAACCATGAAAAGATGATATAAAGATACATGTAGTACAAAATAAAGGTAATATAGTATCATAGTAAAACTTGCATGATCTCCTAAACAAACCATTTTCACAAGTCGAGGAGGAGAAACTCTGGCCTAGAAGCTACCAAACTATATCATACCAACTCACTACAAACCGTGCATGGAAACCACAAGTCAGTTCTAAGATTCCTAATCTAAAAATCATAAAAATAGCTAATGGGTTAACCTAAATTAATATTATTTAATTCTAAAATAAATTACTTAAAAATATAATTTAACCTAAAAAAATCTAAAATATAATTTAAATAAGGAATTTTGGCTATCGAAAATCACGGTTCCAATTTTGGAATCCATGGCACACAAATCGAGACGTACCATTGACTAAGTAGTCAAACGTCGTAAACTCAATAATTTGAGGATGCACTCGGTAGAGTTTAGCGCCACGAGTGCACTGGAATCGATCGTGCCACAAAATCACGATTTGGTCAAAAGTTATCGCGCGTTATGGCTAACCGTGACCAAATCGATGAATCACCGATCAATCTGAGTTCAAAAATAAATAAAATATTAAATGAATTTTTGAATTTGTGGAAAAATTATAAGCTATAGATTTTCGTGTCAACTTTACAAATATCAAACGGATCGCAAAACGGAGTTCGGAATCTCCTGAAATCTCAAAAACTGTGCGACGTATTGATTTTTGGACAACCGACACTCAAATAAATCTCCATAAATTCACGTAAATAATTATAGAAAATAAAATATATTTGGAAATCTAACATCGATATGGTTCTAACAAAAAATGACATATGAGAAGGACGTCGGAGTTAATCGTAATCGCTCCGCGAAGTTGAGGAATCACCGAGATCAATCCACAAAGGAGGATGCTGGAATTAATTAGGGTTGACTGAATATACACATATATTGGAGAGAGATAAATGGTTATAGTAGCTCGGCGCCGACAGGTGGGCCTTACCTGGTTGGTGAGTGGGTAATTGCTTTTTATTAAATTACAGAAATTCAATAAATATTTATTTTAACTCCAAATAAATTCCAAAAAATCCAGATAATTTTAGAAAATTCCAAAAATATTTCTACATGTCTAAATCCTAAATAAAAGTTTGGTCTCAATATCTCTTTGTGACCCCACATTAAATCCCAAAGCCTATGAAAAAATAAATTATATGGGTTTTAGATATATAAAAATCCCCAAAAAATTTAAAAAAAAAAAAAATTCTAAAATATTCTAAAAAATATTTCTAGTCATCTAGAGCCCAAATAAAAATATTTGGTCTCAAAATATCCCCAAATTACTTTATAGTTAATCCTGAAAGTCCTTAAAAATAATAAACCCTTATTAAATACCTAAAATTATCCAAAAATTCTCAAAATATATAAAATAGATAAATAATATATCTAGGACTACCTGGAGACCATAGTGACCATAGGTAACCTATTTTACAGTACTTCACCTATAGATTTAGGTACGACCACCTTTTGATTCCAAAACAAACCTAAATAAAATTTAAAAAATTCTAGGAAGCAGATACACACTACGACTTCAATTTGTCCAAGCCACGCCCATGGAAATCTATGGAATTACTAGCATACAATATACATTTTATTAAGGCATGACAGAGTAGGAAAGAAGGGTCAGAGTCTTCCCTCCTTTGTCAATTCAACTATTGTTTCATCGAGCCGATGTAGCTCGATTCCTTAACTTTTTTTCACGGCTAAAATCTGACATAGCCATTCAAGTACTTCATGCTCATTTGGATAACCCAACCAATTTAACGTATCGTGTTATGCCTCAGCGTGTTGCAAAGTGATACTTTGATCTTTGGCGGACTCCGTTGCAAATAAGGTAAAATATCGACCTTAGAAATTTTAGCAAAAAGCCTGCACATGAAACCAACTCAATTAATACTTCATTCGAATCAATTTAACACTTGCATCGATTCAAATTGATACCTTTTTAAATTGACTCAATATTTCTTTGGGTCAACTTAACTTCTTCGAGTCAACTACTCAATATTCTTTGGGTCAACTTAACTTCTTCAAGTGTGCATGTAGCAGAATAAATATTATAATTTTAAATACTATTTATTATGGCTAATCGAATATAGGTAAGAGCAGATGAATATCAGTATGAATTACAATAAAGTAAGAGTTAAGAAGAATCAAACTCAATGACACAATGATATATACTGGTATCCCTCGTGGAGGGCTAGTTCAGTATCGAGTACTCTTGCTCGATGTTAATCCACTATGGCACAAGCTTTAACTAGATGCTTGTAACTTTTACAACACCGTGCTTGGGGAAAAGTGCATGACCAACTTCAACAACATCGTGCTTGGCGACGCGTGCACGATCGACTCTAGAAGGCATTTTGAAAACGGAACGTTTTTTGAGATAGCCCGATACAACTCTTTTGAACCAAACTCTAGATTGAACTAAAACTGATACTGGCTTGGCTAAAAGTAGTATAGCCTAAATATGAAAGTGTATATCTCGTAGAAAACACTTAAGGAATAGAGATAAGAGAAAGTAAATGAGATGGGATGATTGAAAACGTGAAAGTTCTTCTCTATTTATAGTTTTTTATGAACCAAATTCGGGCAAAGTTCAGATACAAAAATCTCGCATTCGAACGTTGGATACAGATATTCAGGAAGTTCAAAAATAGTTTGAACAGACTTGACCGAACTCGGGTCAAGTTCTGTTAGGGTTCTAACAGAACAGATTTGGGCCATTTTATGGGTTTTGGGCTATTTGTTTGTGGACTTTGGATAGAAATTTTGTGGATAGAAATGTATTTTGTGGATTAAAAATAGCTAAACCAGTACCGATCCAATCAATCTTACATTTTTTCTAAACTCAAATAAAGATAAAAAATAGAGAAGAAATTGTTATCCCAATGATTACATCGTGTTTTTGAATATGGCTAATCAATTAAGTTTAACATAATGATGTCACTAATATTCATATACTCACTATCATGTTGCTACTTAAACTTAGCATTGTTCTAATTATCCTATATCATATTGCCATGCTTGCATCGTACTGCAACATATTTTGCTCGTCTAACATGTATTTGTAGACATACAGTAAGCATGATCAAACATGATCAAACCAGGACATAGGCAATGAAGAATTAATGATGGACCAAAGACGACATCATACAAAAATATTTTCTGAACCGTCTAGCAACCTATCCGTGGCCTCGCATCGGGGTTCTGCTGCCCGGTCAGCGGACAGGGGTCGAGGAGGAAACGCTCCAAGAGGTTCGGGGCGAAGCTCCCGAAAGGTATTCAGATTTCCAGATCTGTTTATCTTTGGACGACTGCTATCAGAAAAAAGACGTCTTCAGGTTTGCTCAAATATCAGAAGAAATGTGCCATCAAAGAGCTCTTGGTTTTTCTATTTGTTTCAAGTCTATAATTTTTAATTTATTGAGTCTAGGAGAATGTGTATGTTGAGTCGCACTGTGTCATCTCAACCCCTAAACATATCTCTCCAAGCTCTACCATACAAACAGACCAATTCCTGAACCAAACCAAACTACTATAGCCTATTGAGAACTTCTGTCCCAAGGAAGACAGAGTTCGGGCCGAACTCTGTCTAAGGTAGAGTTCGGGCCGAACTCTGCCTCCTAATTTTCAGCATCCTAATTTTTAGGGCCTGCTTGATACAAGCTGTCCAACGTTCAAAAATTTGAATTCATGGGACAAAATTCGGGCCGAACTCTGTCTCCCCAGAGTAGTATAAATAGAGCTTGAATTCTCTCATTTCATATCATCTCTTACCTTCAAATATTCAAGCTTTCTAAGCTCTACTACTCAAAGCCTCATTCTTCCAGATCTCCTAAGCCACAACTCTCCTTAGCCCAAGGTGCTCAGTGCGATATCAGCTAGAAGTTGTATGCAAGAGTGAAATAAAAGTCACTTGGATAATTCCAAGTTTTGCCACCTGCGTATCTGTAAGAAGTTGGCATGCTCTTCTGAGTAAAGGCACGTGGTTGTAAACTATTTCACAAATAGTGGATTTCAATCCTGAGCTAGAGTTCTCAGGCCTGGACTAGTCCTCCACGAGGAAAACTAGGTTAAAATTGTTGTGTCTGCGAATGCTCTTCTGATCTTTATTTACTTACGCATTTCTCTCAGATTTATTTACTATCTTGATAGTCGTTTTGTGGAGGTGATATAGAGTTAATTTTATTTTATGATTATCGACACAAACTCTATTCACCCCCTAGAGTTACCTACACGTTATTTCAGAATATGTATAAGTCTTGATCTTGATTCCATTACTTTAGTTTTTGATGACGACGAGATGTTTTGTAGCAGTAGGTGCAAACATTCTGACTTGATATCTGTAGCTGTGTATATTTTACGTATCGACCAAAGTTGATATTGATTATCAAAATCAGGTATGATCATGACCAGTGGGCCAACAATCTTTCTATTTTGATAATTGACAAACTTTGAGTCTATACCAAAATATCATCGTGAAACTTTGAAAATATAAATATACCATACTTGTCTGAACGTAAAGCTTGAAACTTTTGATTTTGTTATACTCATCACCCCATTGTCATGTAATCAAAAGATGGCTCCCCTGCAATCAATGAGCCAACAACAACAAAAAAAATAGAGTAATACCAAATATATATGTAATCATAAGTCACAGCATAAACTAAGTAGTATGAAAACTAGAACATTAGCAGTAGCAGTAGTATATGAAAATAAAAGTTTACATAATAGAAAAAAAACTTTTATGATAGTCTAACACTGATCATAAAGTGTCACTACAACTAAAGCAAAAGTGTTCAAAATGCAACAATAAAATAAATGTGCTACTAAAGATCATCATCATCAGAAACATCCACATAATACTAAGTCTAAAAGTATCATATCAACTATCCGCATCTCCAACAGCATCAGCAGGCGGCTGGATCGGATCAAAGTATGCAGTCATCGAGTCGAGTAGACAAAGGTCTGATCATCATCAAGTCTCGGTCCGTCAAAGGCAGGGTGACAGATGATAGTCGTCGGTACAGTAGGATGATCAGTCATTGTCCACTGAATGTCTGTCATAGCATTTCTCAAGATCTGAAACTGAGAGATATCGCGGAAGAAGAGTGACAAAAGCATAAAATCACTAATACAGCTCGTCGATAGTGTGACCCGGGCCTGCAGGGGCGGGATCAGCTGGAGCATCTGCTAGGGTTGGAGCTGGAGCAGGCTGAGGTAAACATCCCCAAAAGGATGTAGGAATCTTCTAAACCTAAGAAGCTCTGAAGGCGTCCCAGAGATAGAACAAGAATCCAAAGGAGTAGAAAATTTTTGAAGGATTGCCATCAGATGCATGGGGTAAAGGTTACGGCCTGTCCTCTGATAGTTGATCATGAGTGCCAACATTGTTTTAGAAAAAGAAAAGGAAATCCCAAAGTGAATATGGTACATCATAGATAATTCCAAATACGTGATCGCATTAGTAGATCCGATCTTTGGTAAGAGAGAGGAAATAATAATGTGATGCAACTCATAGAAGTGGTTCAAGTTGCGTACGTATAGCCATCTTCGAGGAACCGGATCTGGATGACACATCACGATTTTAAAAGATTAAGGGTCATATCGTCAGGAAATTGAACTTTAGTTATGTCGACAAGAGCGTCACCGTTATTTGGCATTTAAAAATACTCGTTCAAATCGGCAGAATTAAATTTAAATTCCATCCCGCTAACCGATGAATGAATACATTCTTTTTATTATTGCAAGTTATAATAAAACATGCGTACCACATTTTTATTGATCGGATGTGTAACTTCCAAAAATTCATGAAGACCAGATTTTCAAAAGTATTAAAATATTCGATAAAACAGTAAAATTGATCATTTTTCTAGGACATTTCACGTTAACAGAAATGATCAAACCAACTAATTGATCTCTCTAGAGAAACAAATAGTGCAGGACCATATTTTTCATCATCATCAGGACGAGAGGGACTAAAGAGATTGACAGGTTTATACTCAGAAGTATGAAGAAAGCATCATCTCTACTTTTCTTTCTCTTAAACAATCTAGGTGCCATAACAAAATTAAGAAAGAAATAGAGAGAATTATACCTCAAGATGAACAAAAACGAAGAGGAAGCCTTCAAAATACCTTAGTTCCAAGAAATTTTGGGTTGGAAAGCCTAAAAGAAGCTTTCTAAGACTAGGGTTTTGAAGTTTAGGATTTTAGGGGGGGGCTATTTTCGGCTGTTTTGGGAAGAAGTAGATGAGAGTTGTTGTTCTGCTCTCGGGTTAAATAAAAATATCCCCATAGAATTCGAACTCGGTTCGAGTTCGGCCACTTGAATTTTGGTTCATCTATATGTAATAAATGATAAAAATTACTTAGAAACTTGGAATTTATTGATTAATTAATACCCTTACCTTGGGTTAGCTGTAGGGGCCGGATTCCAATTAGCGATAGTTCGAAGACACTTCGCACCATGTCGCTTAGGCTTTTACGTCTTGTTGACAGAAGGAGCCTTTTGACTTGTACCCAAATAACTTCGATTGATAAATTGTTAAATTTTAAGTTTTAAGTATTTTTATTAATCATAACACATTATGACTCTGAAAATTCAAGAATGCCTAGCTAGCGATGCAGATAGTTAAGACAATCTTCGACTAGTGGTTTTTTGAATATATCTGTCAGTTGATGATCTGTGTCAATAAATTCTAAACAAATATCTCCGTATTGTTGGTGATCACGTAAAAAGTGGTGACGTATTTCTATATGCTTAGTACGTGAGTGACATACAGGGTTCTCAGTCAGATTAATTGTGCTAGTGTTATTACAGAATATGAGAATCTTAGTATAGTACAGATTATAGTCTTCTAAAGTTTGCTTCATCCACAAAATTTAAGGACAACAACGTCCTGCGACGATATACTCAGCCTCAGTTATTGATAATGCTATAAAATTTATTTCTTGCTAAACCAAGAGACTAAAGCCTTACCTAGGAGATGACACATACCGTTAGTATTTTTGCAGTCTACTTTGCATCCAGCTAAATCAGCATCCGGGTAATTGATTAGGTCAAAGGATGTAGTTTTGGGATACCATAAGCCAACAGTAGAAGCCACATTAAGGTATCGAAAGATATGCATAATGGTGCATAGGTGTGATTTCTTAGGGTTAGTTTGATATCATGCACATATGCAACACTAGACATAATATCAGGCGACTAGTAGTTAAATACAGTAAACTACCAATCATACCTCAATATTTATGCTAGTCGACAGGTTTGCCACTTTCATCAAGGATAAGACGAGCTGATGTAGCAATTGGCATGCCGATAGGCTTTACGTTATCGAAGTCAAACTTATTTAGTAAGTCCTTTGTGTACTTGGCTTGATTGATGAAGGTTCCGTATGAGTGTTGTTTGATCTGATGTCCTATGAAGTAGTTGAGCTCTCCCATCATACTTATCTCAAACTCATTTTGCATACACTTAGCAAAATCTAGACAGAGTTTTTTGTTAGTAGAACCAAATATTATGTCATCAACATATATCTGCACAAGTAAAATGCTATCTGAAGTTTTGATAAACAAATTTGTATCAATCCTTCCTTTTGAAAAATTATTTTCAAGTAAAAAAGTACTTAGGCGTTCATACCAAGCACACGGTGCGTGTTTGAGTCCATAAAGTGCGTTTCTTAACTTGAAAACGTGATCAGGTTTTTGAAAATCCTCAAAACTAGGGGGTTGCTTCACAAAAATCTCTTCTTTAATAAACCCATTTAAAAACGCACTCTTAATATCCATTTGAAAAAGTTTGAAGTTATGAAAATATGCGTATGCACAAAACATGGGAATATATTCTAGTCTAGCAACAGGAGCATAAGTTTCGTCATAATCAATTCTTTCTTCTTGATTATAACCTTGTACTACTAGATGTGCTTTGTTGCGTACAACATGTCCATCCTTATTTAGTTTATTTTGGAACACCCATTTTGTACCAATTATCGATTGACCAATGGGTTTAGAAATAAGTTCCCAAACTTGGTTTCTCTCAAATTGATTAAGTTTCTCTTGCATGACATTAATCCAAAATTCATCAAGAAAAGTGTCTACTATTGATTTAGGTTTTACTTGAGAAATGAAAGCTACATTAGCTGCTATGTCTCTAGTAGAAAAACGCGTACCTACTCCCTTGGATACATCATCTATAACAAGTGTCTCTGGATGGTCTGGCATGAATTTTATTTTCTTAGGCATACTCTTCTGATAGTTCTCGTTGGTAGCAGTATCTTCAGGTACCTTGGATTGGTTTCTTACATCTTCGTCATCACTGTCGCTAGATTTCTGACTGTTGAGCTCATCAAATGAAACATTAATAGATTCTTCAACAATCATAAATCTCTTATTGTAAATTCTATATCCCTTACTCTTGGCAGCAAAACTGAGTAATATTCCTTCGTCTGCCTTCAAGTCGAACTTACGCAAGTTGTCCTTTGTGTTCAGGATAAAGCAGCACCATCCAAAAACTTTAAAATAAAAAATATTAGGAATCTCTCCAAACCACAATTCAAAAGGGGTTTTCTTCGATATAGGTCGAATTAACACCCTATTCAAAAATGACAAGCTGTACTTACAGCTTTTGTCCAAAAATATTTTAGAAGATTGTGCTGGTTAAGCATGACTCTAGCCATATCGCTTAGAGTTCTATTCTTCCGCTCCATAATACCATTTTTTTGAGGGGTTCTAGGACAAAAAAATTATTGGTAATATCCATTATCCTCATAAAACTTTTTGAAATCAGTATTTTCGAATCCGTCGCCATGATCACTTCGGATTCGAGTAATAATGAAATCTTTTTTCATTTTGAACCTTTTTACAAAATACTTGAAATTCAAAAATGGCATCGCTCCTATTTGATAGAAAGTAAATCCATGTAAATCGAGAGAAATCATAAACAATAACAAAAGTGTAGAGCTTACCGCCAAGACTAGCGACTCTACTAGGACCAAACAAATCCATATGAATTAATTGCAAGGGTCTAGAAGTGCTTAAGCATTGATAGATTTAAATGATTACATAGTTGCTTTGTTCTTTTCACAATATGAACATACCATGTCTCTCTTGAAAGAAATTTCTGGGAGTTCTTTTACCAGTTTCTTAGTTGATAGCCTTGATATAGTATCCATGTTAGCATGTCCTAGCCTCATGTGCCATAGCCAGCTTTCATCTTGATTAGCTACTATGCACTTACCTATTTTGTTAGTACTTTTTAACAAGAAAACATGTATATTGTCTTCCTTAATCCCTTCTGTCACGACCCGCTCCCGAATATTCGGATACGTGTCGGACACATCCAGCCTACGCTATGAGACACAGCGTAGTAAGCTGTTCTAAACCTTTAATTATCTTCAAAATTATATCGAATCAGATTAATCATAGCATCTATATCGAGATAAAATAGAAATAAGTCCAAAGATGTCACTTAGTTACATTCCCAAAGCAATAGTAAACTGGAAATAAATCCAGCCAAATGTATGTAACTAGTTATTACAAACCAAGTTCAGAAGCGAACTGTAAGCTAAGCTATATGGTATTCCCTAGTAGGAACATCGCCTGGGATGTGGGCTAGCATCTCAGTGGCAGGTCCATAGTATGAATTGTAAAGCAACTCCCCCTCAGTTAATTCACCTGCAATGATCCAGTCAGGAAAAGAGCAAAGTACAACCCTACAACTTACAGTTACTGAAATATAGAAGTAATAAATATGGAAAGACATGAAAATAAGGAAATGACAACTAGAATTTATAATTGCAACAAGAAATAACGGTTGCAATATGACAAGAGATATGAACTATGTAAAGTGATTTTGAAAAGCTAGTAGGCATGTGATCGGCTATAATAAGAGAACTTGTAACATGTAAATAAAGACAACATGGGAGTACGACATTGACTACACGTGCACTATGTGCAGTCAAGCTCGGATACATGTACTACACTACAGGCTTTGATCACATGTTAACTAGACATTTCTCCAACCCATGTGAGTGTAAGACAAGTGTAAGAGGAATACAACTTGAAACATGCAAGGATAGTACCACTTAAAATATGTAAAGAAAGTACAACTTGAGAAACGCTAAATACAACTTGAGATACTTGTAAAGAACAGCTTGTAGGAAAAATAAGAAACATGTAACGAAAGTCTAAAATGCGAAATATGAATCATGAACAGAAACGTAAAGTTGTAGTGTACTTGTCTTGTTTTACCGAAAAGGATTGTTGTTAAATGCTGATGTACAAAGTCCTCAAGCTGTAACAAGGTATAATGTTTTTTTAGTTTAAAGATTAAGTGTTATCTATGTGTTGTGCTACTTACGGGGTCACGTTGTGCTAGATATAGCACACTAGTCCTAATATTGAACATTAAGACTAACACAATATTTAATACCCATCAAAATTAGGTTTTACTAAGTTAAAATTACAATTCATAGAATACTTATATTTACAGGGATTTAATAATAATTAAAAATATTTTATTTTAATTACTAAATAAATAAAGTATTTATGAAAAGGGGTCCGACAACATTCATTTAAATAGTTAGAGATCTCAAACTAACATGCTACTATTTTTTATTGGTCAAACTAGGCAAAATAATGAAGGTATTAAGTTTGTAGAATTTTTGGACAGAAATTACTATTTATATAATTATTTGAATCAAAAACTATTTTAAAAACAATTATTTATAATTAATTGTTAACAGAAACTAATTTTTAATATATCAAAACTAACCTAAAATTAATATGTAAATATATGAAAATGATCTACAAAACATCTAGTATTTGATTCTGAATTTTATTTAATTTTACAGCACTGTTTAATATATACTAAAAAACAATATACATAAAATACATTAAATAGTACTTTCAGTTTTTATTCAATAGAAAATTAAATAATAATATTTCATGGTGGAAAATTTATATCTAAATACTACATATGAAAACACTAATTACCAGTATTTGTCCAACATTTATTAATAGTATTAAACATGCATAAAAAATAGAATACACAGTTTTCACAATTTTTTAATTACTATTTTTAATTTCCAAATAATATATTTAATTAATAAATAATTCTGTAAAAATCATAAATGAATACTAAAATTAAAATTACTATTTATCAGCATTTCACATTAATTTTACACAGTATAAAAGTATTGATAAACATTTAAAATACAGAACATATGATAAAATAATACATTTTTAATATTATTAACAGTATATATATACACACACATATATATACAAAACACAGAGCCATGGGCTCGAACCCAGGCTTTCCGGATGGGGTCTTAACACAACTGCTCTGACTAATAAGTCAGATTTGGTTTTATGTTAGAAATAGAACCCAACAGTTTATATTTCATTCTAGACATTTATATATATCTATATATAAAAACATGCAAGTGAGAGGGCTCGAACTAGGGTATGTCAGGACTGAATCCTAGGGCCGTTCAGGTGACCACGAGTCAAGATTGGTTTGGTGTTAGCATGTTTGGATTTAAACTATACCAAGGCTAGAGTTGAGTTCTTACCGAGGAAGAAGAAGGAGGTGGTTCGTCGGTTATCGACGAAGCTCGGCTCCTCGGTGCGGCTCCGGTGGCTTGGGTCGCTGGGTTGCTCTAAAGAAAAAAGATGGTAATGAGTTTTGTTTTGTCTCAACATTTCTCTTTTTATAGAGAAATGAAGGAAAGTTACGAATGTGAATGGTCGGGGATTATAGAATGGAAAAGGTTAGGAGTTACGGAATATAAGAGGTTGGGAGTTACGAATGTAAGAGGTTGGGAGTTACGAATGTGAAGGGTCGGAGGTTACGGAATGTAAGAGGTTGGGAGTTACAACTAATTGTTATTTAAAAAATAAATAAATATTTTTGTCACTAATTGAATTCTCTAAATAATAATATTATTATTATTTCAACAACTTAAATTCAATAAATTAACTTTAAATGTAATAAAAAAAATTAAAGAGTTACACCTTCATATACGGGATTACCAGTAGACATTTCATATATAGAGCATTTATCTTTCACAAAGTTGATACCATAACTGTTATCTACTAAATGCCTAATGCTCAACAGGATATGTTTCAATTCTGTGACTAGATGAATGTCTTTTATTTTTTGGTAGAGAAATATACCAAAAGTACTATTACCTATAATGTTACCTCTAAGATTATTACTAAAGAAAACATATCATTCTTTTTTCATCGATAGTGTAGCGAATAAGGATGCATCATCTGTCATGTGTCGCAAACATCCACTATCGAGGATCCATTTGCTTTCAGCGTGAGAGGATTGAAGGTCCACCTACAAGACGAATAGATGTAGCCTTTGGTACCCATTTCTTCAAGGGTCCAGCTTGATTAGTTTTAGGAATCCAAGTAAGCATATTTGTGTCAACTAATTTTCTAGCCCTACAATACTGTGATATGTGCTCGTGTTTACCACACGATGTGCATATGATTTTTGAAGTAGTGTTTTTTGTTTTTGTGTTGACATGCTTCTTTTGTGTCTTTCTTGAAAACCTATATGTGAAAGCATAGTTATGAGAAACGTGTTGCTTATGTCCTTTCTTTGGTTTAGTCCTTTATGGTACATGTACAGTATTAGGACTAACCATAGGCAGTGTAACAAGGGTGACCTGTTTGCCTAATTTGATCTCCAACTTTTTAGAGATTACACAAGAATCTTCGAATTTAGCAGTCATATCCGTGAGTCTCTGTGTAATGACCAAGTGTCTCTTCTTCTCTATGTCATATAGTTCTTGCACTTTGACATAGTCTCTTTCTTTCTTTTCTATAGTGAGGATAGCCTCATGATAGTCCAGTTTAATCTTGGCTATCTCCTTCGTGTTACAGGTAGCCTCATGATAGTAGACGTCTCTTTGATATCTTTAAGAAGTTATGATAGTCTGGCTACTTCGGTTGTGTATGCCTTAATCTCCTTGCGAGACTGCTTATACTTGTCCAACACATTTTTGTGCTCTTCAAGTAGTTTGCTGAAAGCATCTTCTAATGGGTCAAATGTAAAATCATCGTAAAGGGTGTTTTCTGATACCTTGTCATATGCCATCAGGCAGACATTTGCACTGTTGTTAGGCCTATCATCCTCTTCTGATTCAATGGCCTCACTTTCGTGTCAGATGCTGGTGTTTGTGTACTTTTGACTAGTTGTTGCTTTTCTGTTCGATCTTCATCGGTCATATGGACTGCTTTTCTTTGCTAGTGGACAGTCCTTCTTCATGTGCCCTGACTTCTTGCATCCAAAGCAGATATTATCTTCTTCGTTGCTTTCATGGATATCTTTCTTCTTTCGGTTTGATCGCTCAAACTTTAAGAATTTCTTGAAGTTTTTGAGCAGTAGGGCTTGTTCATCACCATCAGAATCTTTATCATCAGTATCATTACATGAGACTCTTTTGGCTTGGATTTTCAAGGTAGTGTATTTTTCTTTGGGGGTTGCCTCTTCAAAGTCTTACAAATCCAGCTCATGGGTTATGAGCTTGCCCATAAGTGTCTCCAATGTCATCATGGTGAAGTCATTTCCTTTTATGATTGTGGTGGCCTTCAGATTCCAGTTCTTGGTTAGAGCACGCAGTACCTTTCTGATCTTCTCGTGGTTGTTGTAATAATTTCCAAGAGACTGTAGAGGATTAGTAATATCTAGGAAATGAGTAAACATCTATGTAATTGATTCATCAAGTTTTATCTTGAATGTCTCGTATTCTTGTATCAATCTACTGATCTTGGATTCCTTCACTTGAGAAGTTCCCTCATGAGTTACCTCAAGAAGTCTCCAAATCTCATTAGATGTGGCGCAAGTAGATATGCAATTGAACTCGGTTTTGTCAATTGCACAGAATAGTGCATTGATAGCTCGTGCGTCTAGACTAGCATGTGTCTTTTCATGCTCAATATACTTATCATGGGGCTTGTCTACTAGAACACCATCAATCACTGTTTTAGGCAGTTTCTTGTAACCGTCTATAACTATAAACCAAAGATTGATGTCCAGTGACTTAAGGAAAAAAAAAACTCATTCATATTTTCCAATATGTATAGTTTGTTCCATCAAATAGTGGAGGTTGGATTGCCCTTCACCGTTGAATATAGATTTAACGGCTGTCAAATATACTCTCTAGGTGGTTATGTATATGTATAACCTACTCGGATACCAATTATAGGACCGTTGAGCACCTCTAGAGGGGGTGAATAGAGTGTGTGCGTGTAGCAGAATAAATATCACAATTTTAAAAACTATTTAATATGGCTAATCAAATATAGGTAAGAGCAGATAAATATCAGTATATGAATTACGGTAAAGTAAAGAATTAATAAGAATCAAACTCAGTGACACAGCGATATATACCGGTATCCCTCGCAGAGGACTAGTCCAGTCTCGAGTACTCTTGCTCGATGTTAATCCACTATGGCACAAGCTTTAACTGAGTGCTCGTAACTTTTACAACACCGTGCTTGGAGACAAGTGCATGACCAACTTCAATAACACCATGCTTGGCGACGATGCACGACCGACTCCAGAAGGTATTTTGAAAATGTGAACGTTTTATGAGATAGACTGATATAACTCTTTTGACCCAAACTCTAAATTGAACTGAAAATGATACTGGCTTGGCTAAGAGTAGTAGAGGCTAAATATGAAAGTGTATAGCATATAGAAAACACTTAAGAAATAGATAGAAGAGAAAGTGAATGAGATGGGATGATTGAAATATGAAAGTTCTTCTCTATTTATAGTGTTTTTAGGAACCGAATTCGGGCAGAGTTCGGATGCAGAAATCTTGCATTTGAACTTTGGATACAGATATTTAGGAAGTTCAAAAATAGTTTAAACAGGCTTGACCAAACTCGGGCTGAGTTCTGGCCGAATTCTGTCAGGGTTCTAACATAATTGATTTGGGCCACTTTTATGGGTTTGGGGCTATTTTGTTTGTGGACTTTGGATAGGAAGGTTGTATTTATGGAATAAAAATAGCTAAGCCAGTACCGATACGATCAATCTTACATATTTTCTTAGACTCAAATAAAGATAAAACTATAGAAGAAAGATGACGACCAGATATTTTGTAGCAGTAGGTGCAGACATTCTGACTTGATACCTGTAGCTGTGTATAGTTTACGTATCGACCAAAGTTGACGTTGATTATCAAAATCAGGTATGATCATAACCAGTGGGCCAACAATCTCCCATATTTTGATAATTGACAAACTTTGAGTCAATACCAAAATATCATCTTGAAACTTTAAAAATATAAGTATACCTGACTTGTCTGAATGCAAAGCTTGAAACTTTTGATTTTGGTATACTCATATCCCCCTTTGTCATATAATTAAAAAATGGCTCCCCTGCAATCAATGAGCCAACAACAACAAAGAAATAATAGAGTAATACCAAATAATATATGTAATCACAAGTCACAGCACAACTCAAGTAGTATGGAAACTAGAATATCAGCAGTAGCAGTAGTATATGAAAAATAAAAGTTTGCATAATAGAAAGAAAATTTATGATAGTCTAACATTGATCATAAAGTGTCACTACAACTAAAACAAAAGAGTCCAAAATGCAACAATAAAATAAATGTGCTACTACAGATCATCATCATCAGAAACATCCACATAACACTAAGTCCAAAAGTATCATATCAACTATTCGCATCTCCAGCAACATCAGCAGACGGCTGGGTCGGATCAAAGTATGCAGTCATCGGGTCAAAGTAGGAAAAGGTCTGATTATCATCAAGTCTCTGTCCGTCAAAGACATGGTGATGGATGATAGTCGTCGGTGCAGTAGGATGATGAGTCATCGTCCACTAAATATCTGCCATAGCATTTCTCAGGATCTGAACATGAAAGATGTGGCGAAACTCAGTATCACTATGATGAGTCAGGTCGGCCTGACTCTGTTGTCCCTGAAGAGTGACAAAAGCATCAAATTGCTGATACAGCTCGTCAATAGTGTGACCCAGGGATGCAGGGGTTGGATCAGCTGGAGCATCTGCTGGGGTTGGAGCAGACTAAGGTGGAACATTACCAGGAGGACATAGGAATCTCCTAGACCTAAGAAGCTCTGAAGGCATCCCAGAGATAGAACAAGAATCCAAAGGAATAGAAATTTTCTAAAGGATTACCGTCAAATGCATGGGGTAAAGGAGGTTACGGCCTGCCCTCCGACAATTAATCATTAGTGCCAACATTATTTTGGGAAAGGAAAAGGAAATCCCAAAGTGAATATGATACATCACAGATAATTTCAAATACGTGATCTCGTCAGTAGATCCCGTCTTTGGTAAGAGAGAGGAAATAATAATGTGATGCAACTCATAGAAGTGCTGGTTCAAGTTGCGTACGTATAGTAGTCTCCAAGAAACAGATCTGGATGACACAATGCGTCTTTAAAATATTTAAGGGTCATACTGTCAGGAAATTAAACTTTAGTTATGTCGACAAGAGCATCACCGTTATTTGGCATTTGAAAATACTCGCTAAAATCGGTAGAATTAAATTCAAATTCCATTCCGCTAATCGATGAATGAATACAGTCTTCTGATTCTTGCAAGTTACAATAAATTGATGCGTACCGCATTTTCATAGATCGGATATATAAATTCTAAAGATTCATGAAGACCTAGATTTTCGAAAGTATTGAAATATTCTGATAAAATAGTAAAATTGATTATTTTTCCAGGACATATTTCACGATAACGAAAATGATCAAACCAACTACTAGATCTTTCTAGAGAAACAAATAGTATAGGATCATATTCATCATCGTCATCGGGACGAAATGGACTAAAGAGATAAACAGGTTCATACTTAGAAGTAGATGAAGAAGCAACATCTCTACTTTTCTTTCTCATAAATAATCTTGGTGCCATAACGAAATTGGAAAACAAACAGAGAGAATTATACCTCAAGATGAACAAAAAACGGAAGAAGAAGCCTTCAGAACACCTAAGATCCAAAAAATTCTGGGTTATGAAGCCTAAAAGGAAGCTTTCTATGACTAGGGTTTTGAAGTTTAGGGGTTTTGGGGGGCTATTTTTGGCTGTTTTGGAAAGAAGAAGTAGATGAGGGTTGTTGTTCTGCTCTCGGGTTAAATAAAAATATCCCCACAGAATTCGGTCCGAACTCGATCCGAGTTCGGCTACTTGAATTTTGGTTCATCTATGAGTAATGAATGATAAAAATTGCTTAGAAACTTAGAATTTATTGATTAATTAATATCCATTACCTTGGGTTAGCTGTAGGGGCCGGGTCCCAGCTAGTGGTAGTCCGAAGTCACTTAGCACCGAGTCACTTAGGCTTTTACGCCTTGTTGACAGAAGGACCCTTTCGGCTTGTACCTAAAATAACTTCGATTAATAAATCATTGAATTTTATGTTCTGAGTATTTTTATTAATCATAACTCATTATGACTCCGAAAATTCAAGAGTGCCTAACTCGCAAAGCAGATAGTTAAATCGATCTACGGCTAGTGGTTTTGTGAATATATCTGTCAGTTGATGATCTGTGTCAATAAATTCTAGACAAATATCTTCGTGTTGTTGGTGATCACATAAAAAGTAGTAACGTATTTCTATGTGCTTAGTGCGTAAGTGACATACATGGTTCTTAGTCAGATTAATTGTGCTAGTGTTATCACAGAATATGGAAAACTTAGTGTAGTACAGATTACAGTCTTCTAAAGTTTGCTTCATCTATAAAATTTGAGCACAACAACGTCATGCGGCAATGTACTCAACCTCAGTTGTTGATAATGCTACAAAATTTTGTTTCTTGCACAACAACGTCATGCGAGCCTATATGCCTATGTTCTTGCGAGCCTACATGCCTACGTTGTTGCGTACCAGCAAGCCTGTGCGACTGCGAGCCTGTGCATCTATGCGACAACGAGATATGCGCATATTATGTTAAATCTGTATTAATTGTGCTGAGTGTGCAATTTTTGTGTATTGTTAGTTTAAACTGCTCGTTACATTTTGGGATTCAGTTCTAGCTGATCAAATCTCTTAGGATTATGGGCGGTGGCTAGCTTAGGGTTAAGGTTTTCACCTCTTACTATATATATTCTCTTCATTTTTTTACGTGCACACAGAACGAGGAAGAAAGAGGGAGAATAGAAGAGAAGTTTGCATGGCCGCCACCTATCCAGAAAGTTCTGTGAGTTCGATGTATCATAGAGGTGATAAGGGAGCGTTCTAGAAGTTCATTATGTGAACTTGCTAGTTCCAGGGAGCAGATCATCGAAAGAGAACAAATCTTGCTTTGAGCAACTATGGTCTTCCTCACCCCAGCAAGATGCTTATTATTATGTCTTCCATTCTAGATCTTGTAAACAGTTCATTCTCATTGAAACAACTGCGATTGCAAAGAGAAGGACTGATTTATTTTTTATACCCTTCTTATTTGCAAGCGCCAAGTCAGTTTGTAATCATATTCCTTAATTTTTTATCATCTTCATTTTTAATAACGTTGGAGTTAGGTTCAACCATTATTTTCAATATCTCATAGTCTAGAGGATCAATATGTGATTTTTAATATTTTGTAGTTTTTGTTTCCATCTTTGTGCCTCGGCAATATCATATTGATCAATTTAATGAAAAAATTCATATAAATCTAATCATTCTCTTTTTCTTGATTTTTAAAAAGAAATGATATCTCAATATGATATTAAAAAAGTATATTGTTTTGCAGGCGTTGATATAAAAAAATCTTTTAGGTGGACAAAATTTATATTTATTAGAAAATTTAACAACAACAAATTATAATATCATATTAAAACAAAATTGGTCATTATCTATTTTTTATTGTTAAAAGGTATTTGTCATTTGTTCGAATTTAAAAGATTAGATAACTAAATTAATCATTTAAAAGGTTATATTTAACTTTTGATCATAATTCAAAAAACAACCATATCTTTCTAGGAAGCATGGACACTCCAAAAATATGGCCGTGTTATGTCGGACACGTATTAGATATTCTTAAATACATTAGGATACATTAAAATAGGTGTAAGTGTCTTTACTGTGTCTTGTCTGTGCAACATTGATATCTTCAATCTATTTTGAGGATATGTGCATTCCACTCGAACACAATTAGAAACAATAAAAGATAATAAGGAATCCTAATAAAATTAAAAGAAGGACGGGCACAAAAATAGAAAGTAATAAATAGAAATAAGATAAAATTACATGAAGAAAATTATAGAAAGTACAAGATCTATCATACATTTGAATTTCATTTTTCGAAAAGAAGAGGTTGTATATAGGATTTTGGTGGTCCCAGAGAATTAAAAAGATATTTTAATAGGTGAAGTTATTGGAGATATGAAAGAAATTTTGGATATATAAAATATTGTTTCATTAATTAGCCTACCAACATTCAAAATGGTTGTGGCAATACCCATATCCAATCATTAATTGAAATATTTTGCAAATAAACAAAGTTTAGAACAAGGGATATTTAACAAGCATCTTCATACTATGTTTTGTTAACATGTTACATGTGCTCTAAGCGCACATGTTAATATATTGATAAATATGTATTTTATTTAGATATTTTTACTAGTATATTTATCAATGCACATTTTATATTTATCAATACACATTTTATGTGAAATGTGTATTGATAAATGTGCTGGTGGAAGTATCAATATAAATTATGCATTTATCAATGTGTTAACATATGCTTTTACGGCACATGTTAACAAAATTCTAAAAGTATAGGAAATTACAATTGCCAATGAGACTTTTACAGTATTTTCGAATTTTTAAAGTGGGATGCCAAAATTGTTCTCAATTTATTATAATTTTTAAAAATAAAATTTATAGCGTCCTTTATAAATTAATGATAATTTTGGTAACACAATTTGAAAATTCGTAGACAGTAATTAGTTGCTCTCGACAACTCCCTTGGCTAAACTTACATGTACTGTCATCACATGTGTAGATAGAGGTTAAGGAAGCCTAATTGGACATAAATGTCATGTCAGGATTGTTTGTTATGGCCAAATTACACCCAAGTCAGCAAGCTCCTTAAATTTGCAATCTGCTCTGCATTTTGGGTCCCTTCCCTATGAATGTCACAAGGACCTCTCTCCTCCCTAGCCCTAATCACTGCACTTGGAGCCATTCAATTCAACAAGATAAAAAAATCACTAATTAAGTAATACATCAACTCCACCAGGATTAGTTAGAGTTATAATGTCGAGAGACTGAGGTGAGGTTGGGCTATGGGCACTTTGCAAGCGTAACAAAAAGAAATGCACCCCATGTTGGGAAAAATAAGACCTTTTCTGTCTTTGTGATGAGATAAGAATAAACTCAAAATGGAAGAGAAAAGGAAATAAGAAAGATTGCACACACACAAGATTTACCGAGATTCAGCTCAATTTGAGCTTACGTCCTTCGCCTGCCCCTTCTTCGCCATTTTTACTATAATCAAATGAAAGATTACAAGGGGCATTCTCTCAAGTTAGTACAACTTAACTTGAGGACTTTTTCTCAAACTCATGTGAGGTGGATTACAAGTTGTGTATGGTTGTGTTATTGTTTCAACTTTCAGCATCTTCCTCATATTTATAGAGAGGATATGTCTCTTGGGTACACTACATTCATTGCATGGAGAAGACCAAAAAATTAGCCATTTCATCTCCCAATGTTCGTTCTTCCTTCTCTAAGGTTCATTCTTCCTTCTTTCAAAGTTCGTTCCTCCTTCTCCAAGATTCGTTGCATAAAGAAAGGTAATGCATCATGTTGCATTCATGCAGTCATCATGGGGATGGACCTCGTCCCCATCACCCCAAATGCCCATCCAATCCAATTAGTTTCCTACTATGTAAGAGAACTCGACATCAAATAACTTTACATATTATGAATCACGATTTACATAAGTTCATGGCCTTTCATTATTGTTAAGACAGTGATAATAAGATTACATATTCCAAAAGTCTAAAATTAATCAAAAATTTTTAAAACTTAGATGTTAATATCTTGAACTATTCTTTTTCCTTATCACCGACATTTATATATATATATATATATATATATATATATATATATATATTATTAGTCCCGGGGCATGATTTTAGGATGAAAAATAGAGTTTGTCAATACTTCGAGAAAGGTGCACAATTGAGATCCCAGAGGATTTAGAGATACGAAATCAAATGTAACACTTCGAAGAAGGCACAAATGAATTTTGTAGCAGCAGCGACAAAAGCCTACAAAATGTTTCTGATTAGATCAGAGAAGATCTCGTTCTTCCTCTTAAACTAGGATAGAACGAATTACAGGTGGAGAAGAGATGAACAAAAGAAGAAAAGGGCCAGCTGGGTTGACGGATCACCGGAGCTCAAAGCTAGATTCGCCCCACACAATCAGCTTCCAAGAACCAGAAAGTTCAAAGATGAACTGAGGAACACTCTGTCGAAATGCTCTTCTGACTCCTCGAAGGACAGAACTCTCTCAGTGTTTCTCTCCTTCTCTGTTCTCAGAATTTCGTAAGGAACATATACAACGAGATAGAAAAGAGAAACATATATAGTGCCAGTCCAGTAACCGTCCAGTATGCGAAACATTCAGGACGTGGTAATGCAGAACCGTAAATGGAGGAACCATTTTTGAACGTTTGTAACTATTCAGATTATGAACAGACACGATAGTACTTATAGCCGTGCGCTACAGTAATTTGTGCCAATTGTATCTGTACGCACTTGTGCACCTGCGTACAATATGCCAACTGTGCCCGTGCGCACTTACGTACCCGCGTACAGCATACATAGCACGTGCTGCACGTACTGCACAAACTATCGTGTCAACTTGCCGCGCCATCTGGCCATGCGAACTAGACACGCGAACGGGTGCACGATTGACAGCGCAGAGGCTCGCGCAACTAAGACGTACTATGCGCCTAGCGATGATGCTGTAGTGCTAAGTGCAAAGTACGCTAACAAAACACCACATTACGCCTCATGAGCCCGAGTCTGAGTCCGAGGCTGAGGCCGAGTCCGAGTCGCAAAGCCCTATGGGGCTTAGCTCTTAAAGAATTAATTCCAAGAGCATGACAAAAAGCATAAATGCTTTCTTTGTGGAGTTAGCCTTCTTTACATTAGAAAAACACCCCCATATGACACCTATGTGCCTCTCCACACCTCATGTGCATCTCTCAATACAAGCAAAGCTTTATATAGAGATACTACCCATTTGGCCTAGGTAATGTGGGACTATCTTTCTAGTCTATAAGGCTAAACACAAACAATCCCCCATATATCTTTATATATGGGTTGAGCGTTCCCCACAGTGATTGTCCATTATGTATTAGGATAGATGTCGCTGATGACTTGAATCTTTCTGCATGGGTCAAAAAATAGTATGATACAAGAATGGACTAAGCTTTAAATTTTGTACCATAGCTGCAATTCTTCCCACTCACACAATATAGTCACATGTGCTTCTGGCTGCACATTAAAGGCCCTGTGCCAGCCTAATTTTGGTGTATATATTTTGGGCTTCTACAAGTTTACCCTGAAGAGATCGCCTGTTATATCTATTCATACACTCTAGGTGAGTTCTTTATAAAGAGACATGGCATGAAGCCTTGTGCTTCCTTGCGGTGCTATGCCACTATGACATGTCATAAAGTCGAGGCATTACCCCTACCTGGGTACCTCATCATAGTGTCATACTACTGTAGCATGAGGTCACAAGCCTCTCTGTAGTGCCAAACTACACAGCATGAAGCCTTGTGCTTCCTTGCGGTGTTACGTCGCGATGACATGGCTTACGTAGATGAGGTTTTACCCCTACCTGGGTACCTCTTCGTGGTGTCATGCCACTATAACATGAGGACACCATTACCTTTGTAGTGCTATCTACAACTCTTCAATTTGATCATACAGTATTAGGCTACCTGCCTATATGCGGTGCTACGCCTCTGTGACTTGACTCGTAAAGTCGAGGCATTACCCCTACCTGGGAACCACATGGTGGAGTCACCCCACTGAAGCATGGAGTTGTAACACTCTTTTGTAGTATTGTGCTACCGTGCTTCCTGTAAAGCACAACAGGCATTCACTCTGCCTAAGAACTCATTAAGGCGTTTAAGCCATCCTCTCCACAGGATCTGTTCTCCACAGAAAATATATAGTAGACAACAGTGGTTGTGGGTTTGTATTCCTTTCATGTCCCAGAGGACATGTACCTACTGTTCCTGATATTTTCCCAATTAGTGATCTTCCCTTGAACCAAAGCTAGATGCTTATAGATTTCTCTTTGAACTAATAGCATAAAACTTTATGTTAGGATCACAATAACACAATATCAGAAGGCCTTTAAGCCTATTTTACTTATTGTGTCTTCGACCAGCTAGCACTTGAGGCCCTTTGTGAATGGATCCGCCAGGTTCTCCTAACTCTGAACATCACTCACTGCAATGACACCTCTCTTGATGAGATCGTGCACTGCTCTGTACTTTAGCTGCATAGTTCTGTTCTTCCCATTGAAGAGGCCATACATAAGCTCCTAAAGCCATTCTATTTCTTCTGTTCTGGAATCAAGTACAAAAAACTCAGATTCCATGGAGGAACGAGAGAGCATAGTCCGCTTCTTCGACTTTCACGATATAGTAGCTCTAACTATGGAGAAAATGAATCCACCTGTGGATCTTTCGCTCTCCACATCTGAGCACCAACTCGCATTACTGAAGCCTTCTACTACTGATGGATCTTTGCTGTATTGCAGTGCATATGTCTGAGTCTTCTTGAGATATCTCATTACTCGTTTCACAGCTTTTCAGTGCTCAATGCCTCGGTTGCTCGTGAATCAACTCAGCATTCCCACGGCGAAAGCTAGGTCAGGCCTAGTGGCAGTAGCAGCGTACATCAAACTCCCGGTGACGCTTGTATACTCCAGCTGCCTGACGCTTTCCCTCGAATTTGGTTCCAGCTTCATGTCACACCTGTAAGGCGTATGAAGATCCTGATACCCATAGCGTCTGATCATCTTCTTAATATAATAAGACTGTAATAACGCCAGTCCAGTGTCCTTCCTGATGATCTTGATACCTAAAATCACATCAGCTTCCCCCAAGTCCTTCATATTAAACTTGGTCGAGATGAACTTCTTTGTCTCCGTGACACAGCCTATATCCGTGCCTAGGATCAGCATGTCATCTACGTACAGACAAATAATTACACCTCTTCCATTAGCAAACTTCGTGTAAACACACTTGTTCGTTTCGCTGACCCTGTAGCCATTTGACCATATGACCTTGTCAAACTTCTCATGCCATATTTTGAGAGCTTGCTTCAAATGGTACAAGTATTTCACAAACTTGCAGACTTTGTCTTCAAGGCCCTTGATGACAAATCCTTCTGGCTATTGCCTGTAAATCTCTTCGATCAGGTCATCATTTAAGAATATTGTCTTTACATCCATCTGATGTATCACCAACTTATATATTGTTGCGAGAGCAATTAATATTCTTATTGTGGTCATTCGGGCTATTGGAGCATACGTGTCGAAGTAGTCGATTCTCTACTTCTGAGAGAACCCCTTAGCTACTAGCCTAGCCTTGAACTTGTCAATGGATTTATCTGCTTTCATCTTCTTCTTGAAGATCCATTTACATCCGATGGGTTTCGCTCCTTCAGGAAGATCAACCAACACCCAAGTGTTATTGGAGGTGATTGAATCAATTTCATTGTCGATCGTCTCATTCCAGAAAATAGTATCTCTGGTCTTCATCACCTCATCATATGTAAGTGGATCTACTTTCACATAATAGGTGACAAAGACATCTCCAAAATTCTTTGGTCTCCTCACTCGCTTAGTTGACGGCTCAGCTAGTTCTGGTTCAAGGGTTGTCTCCTCGACAACTTCTTCTTGGACTGCGTTCTCATTGGAAACTTCAATTTCCTGCACACCCTTATTATTCTCTGGAATGTCCGCAGGAACAGTGTTCTTGTACCTTGCAAATTTATCTTCAAAGTATTCTGCGTTGTGAGATTCAATGATATAATTTGATTATTTATCAATAAATCTCTGAGCATCACTCTTCTCGGCATATCCCAAGAAGATCGTCTTCGTAGTCCTTGTCCCGAGCTTCTGAATCTTTAAATCTGGAAGCTTAATATACATATGCCAGACACCTCCACACTTTAATGATATTCAAGTTAGGTTTGACTTTGAACCAGAGTTCATGAGTAATGTCAGAAGTTGCATACGGCACTCTTTTCAGAATAAAAGTGGTCGTCAATACAGCTTCTCTCCAATAGCATTTTGGAAGACCCGTAGTCAACAATATTGAGTTCATCATTTCTGTTAATGTTATGTTCTTCCTTTCTGCTATTCCGTTAGATTGAGGAGAATACGGAGCAGTAGTCTCGTTGATGATTTCATGTTCTTTGCAGAATGATGCGAATTCATGAGATCGATACTCTCCGCCTCGATCACTTCTTAATCTCTTGAGTTGTTGTCCAGTTTGTCGTTCAGCTTCGGCCACGAACTCTTTGAACTTCTCGAACGCTTCTTCTTTAGACTTCAGCAAGTAGACGAACGCGTATTTTGAGAAGTCATTGATGAAGGTTATAAAATACTTCATTCCGACTTTTGTATAGAATTGTTTGAAGTCACAGATATCGGAGTGTACCAACTCCAGAAGATCTGTACTTTAATTAACCCGATGAAAGGGTTTCTATGTGATCTTCGTTTGAGCACACACTTCAAATTTCTCTACCTTACCCCCATATTTGGAGATAAGTCCTAAACTAGACATTTTGTTTATTCTTTTACAATGAACATGTCCTAGTCTATTATGCCACAACTCAAGAGTATAATCAGAATGAGCGATTGCATTAATTTTATTAGACTGAGTTACAAGCTAAAGTTTAAACATCTCTTCGGTATAAAAGGCATTCCCGAAGTAGGTTCCTCTTATGGACATCACCATCTGGCCAGCATTGATGTCCATCCTTAGGCCTGCGTTACAGAGTAGGCCTTTATAGATCAGATTCTTTGCAATAACAGGTACATGCTTCATGTCTTGAAGCGTTAGAGACTTTTCTGAAGTCGGCTTCAACGCCACCGTCCCTACTTGTACTTTAGCTTGTGGCTTGTTTGCTACCATAACATTTTCAGAGGTTGGTTTGTACGTGGTGAACCATTCCTTGCTATAGTAGACATGACAGGTGGTACCAGTGTCTACCCACCAGTTAGAGTCAGCCCCTACCGCAGTGACCTAAGTAATCATAGCAATTAAGTCAGTAAACATGGAAACCTTACTAGGCTTACCTTACTATGACTGCTTGGGCTTGGATCTGCAGTCACTCTTGTAATGGCCATTCTTGCCACATTTAAAGCAAGTCACATTGGACTTTGGCTTCTAGTGCATAAAAAAAGACCCCTTCACTTTCAGATTAGTGAAGTACTTCTTCTTGTGGTGGGAAGTCACCTGCTTTTTCTTGGATTCCTTTATCTAGACCAAGTTGGCCTTAGTCATCTACTTGGACAGAGTATCCACCTTCAATTGAGCCTTCATTGGTCTTCAACATAAATTTCTTGCAGGAGATCTTCAAGACTGATCTCCAGTTTCTTTCTATGCATATTGGCATAGAACTTGCTCCATCCAGCGGGAAGCTTGGAGACGATCCCTCTAACAACGAACCTGTCATTGAGGGGCATCTCCTTATATTTTAATTTCTGACACAACTTCAAAAATTCCTTCACCTGAGGCAGCATCGTCTTCTCGTCTTCAAAAAGCCATTTGTGATATTTCACAACGATAAATATCTTGCTCCTGTTCTTGTCATCTACATACAGTTTCTCCAAAGGCTCATATATCTCTCTGGCATTGGTCTTCTTTGAGTAAGATTCTGCCAGAGAGTCCTCCATAGCATTGAGGATCAGAAGCCTACAGAAGCTATTTTTCCTCTTCCATTTGGACTTTTTGGCAGTAGCAGTAGCAACCGCATTCACAGTCCACCTTCTGGAACCTTCGGTTCCTCCTCAGATAACACGTGGTCGATGTCCACGAGTTGAAGATTGAGTCTAACCTTCCTCTTTTATATTTGGTACTGCTCTCCATCGAATTTCTCTAACTTGTTAAAGTTGAAAACTATGAGTGAAGTACAAGAGTTTTCCATCTTGTAAATCTAGCTTTGAGATTGTTAGTCCTGGGGTGTGATTTTATGATAAAAAAATAGAGTTTGGCAACACTTCGAGGAAGGTGCAAAACTAAAATCCCGGAGGATTCAGAGATACGAAATCAAATGTAACACTTCGAAGAAGGCATAAATGAATTTCGTAGCAGCAGCAACAAAAGCCCACAAAAAGTTTCTGATTAGATCGGAGAAGATCTCATTCTTCCTCTTAAACTAGGATAGAACAAATTACAGTTGGACAAGAGATGAACAGAAGAATAAAAGGGCCTGTTGGGGTGATGGATCATCAGAGCTCAAAGCTAGATTTGCCCCACACGATCAGTTTCCACGAACCAGCAAGTTAAAAGATGAACTATGGAACACTCTATCAAAATGTTCTTCTGACTCCTTGGATGGACAGAACTCTCTTCATGTTTCTCTCTTTCTCTCTTTTTCTCTTTACCTACCCTCTGAATTTTGTAAGGAACATATACAACGAGAGAGAAAAGAGAAACATATATTTGTGTCAGTCGAGTAACCGTCCAGTATGTGAAATGTTTGGGACATACTAATGCGGATCCGTAAATGGTGGAACCATTTCTGAACATTTTATAACTGTTCAGATCGTGAACAGACACGACAGCACTTATAATAGCCTGCTATAGCAATTTGTGCTAACTGCACCCGCGCACAATGCACCAACTGCGCCAACTGCACCTACGTGCACTTGTGCACCCGCGCACAGCGTGCCAACTGCGCCAACTGTGCCCGCGTGCACTCGCGCACCGGCGCACAGCACGTGCTGCACGTACTGCACGCAAACTGTCTCGCCATCGGGGCTAAAAATATATATATTAAAATATATATATATATATATATAGAGAGAGAGAGAGAGAGGAAGGATCCACATCCCCAATATATAGCAAAAGACATCCGTATAAATCGGGGCTGAAACGAGCCACTGTTTTAGCTCGTGGAATAAAGTTTCGTAGTCGTCTGACCACTCGAACATGACTCTCTTTTTTGTGAGGTGAGTCAAGGGCAATGCAATCTTCGTAAAGTGTTTCACGAAGCGTATATAGTATCCTGCCAAGCATAGAAAGTTTCAAATTTTACTGACTGATGCGGGCCGCTTCAAATCAACAACTTCTTCAACTTTTTCGGATCGACTGAAATGCCTCCAGCGGAGATGATGTGCCCAAGGAATGACACGTTGTTCAGCAAGAACCCATATTTGTTCCTCTTCGCATACAATTGATTATCTCGAAGGATTTGGAGTTCGGTCCGCAGATGCTCCCCATGTTGCGCTTGGTCCTTCAAGTAGATGAGAATGTTGTCGAAGACTACTACGAATTTGTCGAAGAACGGACGAAACACCTAATTTATTAGATCCATGAAGACAGCAGGGGCGTTTGTTAAGCCAAATGACATTACTAAGATCTTGTAGTGGCCATAGCGAGTGCAGAAGGCAGACTTCGGCATGTCATCTGGCTTGACCTTGAGTTGATGGTAACCTGATCGAAGATCAATCTTCGAAAACATGGTAGCACCTTAGAATTGATCGAACAAATTGTCGATACGGGGCATGGGCTATTTGTTCCGGACGATGGTTTTTTCAATTCATAGTAGTCGATGCAGAGGCGCATCGACCCATCATTCTTCTTCACAAATAGCACAAGTGCTCCCCATGGCGAGATGCTACGACGAATAAACCCTTTGTCGAGCAATTTCTGTAACTGTACCTTGAGTTTTTTTAACTCTGTAAGGGCCATTCAGTACAGGGCCTTGGAAATCGATCGTGTGTTGGAGAAGGTATCGATAGTGAACTCGATTTTTCGATCGGGTGGAATGCCGGGTAGCTCGTCCGGGAACACGTTGAAAAATTCTGCCACAACGTCGATCTGATCCGCATTTGCACTATCCTATCGCATGTCTCGAACGGACGCTAAGTAGCCTTCGCATCCGGAATATAGCATCCTCCAAGCAGAAATTGTCGAGATCACCATGCAGGTCGTCGACGTTTCACCATACAAGTAATAGAATTCAGGCTCCCCCAGTAGACAAAAGGTGACCTTCTTTTCTGTACAGTCAATGGTGGTCGAGCAAGCGTCGTGCCAATCCATCCCCAAAATGATGTCGTAGTCCTGAAGGTCTAGAACTATCGCATCTAGCATCAATTTTTTCCCTCTAATGCATATGTAGCCGTGTCTATAGATAGTGCTTACAGGTATTTGTGTGCCTGACGGTCTGCTAATACTAAGGTTAAGGCCTAGCGGAGCTATATATAGAAAATTTGTGTTCTACGACAAAATCTACCACTATAAAACTATGCGTAGCACCTGAATCAAATAGTACACGAGCAGGCTTATTATTAAAAAGTAGTATACCTGTCACGAATGTATCAGAGGTGAACGCCTCATCTCGAGTCATGGGATAGACGCATCCCTGGGCATTGGGGCGACGATCTTGATCATTTGGTTGTACGGGCTGGGGAGCTCGAGGTGCTGGACTTCGATTCTGTTGGTGTTGATATTGTGCAGGACGTTGAGGCTAATTCGGACTTCTACCATTACAAAAGCATGCCGAGTGGCCTATTTGACCGCACTTAAAGCAGCCTCCCTCTAGAACTGGACATTCATTAGCCTCGTGTCCTCTGTTGTTACATCGGGTATGCCGTGGCCCTTGGTCATGTCCTTGGTAGCTGCCTTGGTTGCCTATATTGGGATGCTTGGACGTGTTGTTACCTCCGCATAGCTGTGGCATTTGTGATTGTAGGTATGCCCAGTGCCGGTAGCGGCTGGAGGATATTGAGGCTCGAGGTGGAGGGCATGGTTGAGTGACTCGCACATTGTTTGATATTCGGGCACATCTCATGGGCAGAAATGGAAGGCCTTAGGCCCACTTCGAATCTTCATGCTCTACTTGTCTCTGTTGGCAGATAGACACCCGCGAATCGGGCCAACTTCTTGAATTCTATAATATACTGACGCACCGTCATGTTTTCCTGCTTCAGCTGTATAAACTCATTCTCCTTCGCCTGACGAATCGCTGCTGGTAGGTACTCGACTTCGAATGCCATACGGAAGGTAGCCTAGAGATGGGTACGGTTGAATCATCGTGACGGATTGCTTATTTTTGTACGGCCCACAAGTCGTGCACGTTCAACTGAAGTTAAAGTTGAGCACAAGCGACGTGCTTTGTTTCTTCGAGGCCGAGGAGCTCGAAGTTGTCTTCGATATCTTCTAACCAATCAATCACGAGAGAAGGGTATTTAATGCCAAAAAAGAAAGTACAAAATACCTTCTTGAAATTGGAGATCTCGAAGGTGTTATTCCCTTGCAGCGCAGGATGAGGCGTGGGCTCCCTTGGTGCGACTTCAGTAGGTCAGGCCACAGGTTCGACAGTATAGATTGTTGCAGAATTTCTGTTGGCCACCACCGTTTGTACTAATTGTTGTAGCGTGTCAAGCTGCTATTGCTGCATCTTGAACTGCACTTCGAACCTGGCTTCGAATTGGGCATATCATTTTTCGAATTACAGGTACAGAGTTTTGCTATCGTGCTGGTGTGACGTAGCCTATTTTTGCTGCATTTCCAGCATATGCAGCATCCTCCCCATAGCGTGCGAAAGGTCCGGCCTCGGAACTACTCGAGCTACTAGAAGCACTCGCTTCGTTCACTGCCACAGGTTTCGCAACTTCTGGAATAAGAAGACAACTCCTATTAGTTTTCGAAAATATTATGGACTCATTGTATAGAACAACTCATCTCATCGATACGAGGTCAAAGGTTCAAGACTCGAGACGGAAGTCAAGGATGTAAAGTCGTGTTCTGATACCATTATGTCACGTCCCGATTCTGAAAAATTGATAGTCGTCCACCGGATGTGATATCGTACGAACGTAAGTTGCGCTCGTATAAGGCATAGTCATGAGGTTATCCAAAATACAACATCTAATAGAGTACGTAGAGAAACTGAACAACACATTTGAAGCAGAAGGATATAAGACTCTATTACAATGATTGTCGTGTGGGCTTACAACTTGACTCGATTACAAAATGAATGCTGATGAGATAGTCGTTTCATACATTACGTCCCCTTTTACAACCAACACTTTCAAACCACTGGTATCGAGGGAAGTTGAGCCATATTCCGTTGGACTGATGTAGAGCCTTCAAAATAGGACATTCAAGCCTTCGAGCACACGAGTAGACTCCAAAATGTTCTAAACGTCACCTTTAGTTCCTAGGCACTCCTTCTTGGTTTGGAACACCTGTGGAGAGTGAGGATCAGTACATTGTCATGTACTAGTGGGTAGCTAATTAAATTTTATGCTCTCATTTGGTTCAAGAAGATATGTTAAAGCATGCAATAAGTTTGTGATATTTCTAGCCATCCTAGTAAATTTATATATAAATATTTGATAAGCATAATATCATAACTACATTGCAACTCACCTACGGCAGAGAGTGTCGTTGCCGTACAAACTTACCATGTTCTTCCTTGTTTAATATATCAATCACTAATACGGTAAATATTTGTGTGAAGGTTATTGGTATACCAAACCATCCTGGACTATTGTCACGCCCCAGAACCAGAATACTGGAAAGTAGGGGCGAAACAAAGCCAGCTACGTGTATTAGAGTACGCCAGTACCCCAATATACGATCAAAGCTGTCTAGAAGACAAGTGGGAAGACTCTAGCATGCCACTGACAACTCCTATGGTCGAACAAATCCTATCTCAATCCAACAACAACAAGTATCAAGAGTATATCAAATATGAAAGTAAAGAGGCGTCCCAAAATACTATATCAACATGATCATGAAGCTAGTGAATACAAAATGCTACACTAGCAAAGTACCAATATACATGATCACTATATCAGTCTAGATCTAATATAATACATCATATTGACCGAAGTCTGAGAAAGTCTCAAAATAATAGGGCTAACACATGCCCTAGCTAACACCACCAAAATAAAATGAAACACGAGTGGTACAAAAAAGGGAACCCACTCGCGAGGAGGAATAATCGCAGATCTAAGCAGGCGACGGGTCATCCAGAGAAAGGTAGGGAGAATCCTCGGGCTCCAGCGGTAAATCTGGCCAAACAAAACCAGTGGGGTCAGGCCCCAAATAGCAAGTACCACAAGGAAGCTCGAGGTGCACGACAAAACTCAACAACAATACAATAACATAATGACAGAAGTAAATAAATGTGGATCGAGACTAGTGCGGTACCAATGCACGTATCTCAAGAATATAAATGACTGAATGGAAATACTGAACAATATAGGTGTGGAACAGAATAATCCGATGAGCAACAAGGGATTTAGGAACTACTAGGAATCAGAGCTACAACCCTTAAACCAAACAAGGACCGGGGTTAAAGATCTTTTCCCTAGCAGAACTTAGCCTCTGGCCACTCACCGACACAAGAGCATATAAGGTAACACACAATCAAAAGTGCACGGCCAATCATTATCTACGGCTTGCTATCATTAACTAGCTAGGGTTATCACAATCCTAATTACTAGTATGCAAGTTGAGGATTTTTGCAACTACCTGACTGCAGATACCCGGATGTCCAGGGGTACGAGTAGCACATCTATTGCCCAACAAGACTGCTGGCAGATGAAACGTGTCTAGACTTGTAACATGAACAACCATATCATATACTTGTAAAAGAAAACATATAACTGACTGTGCCGCAACCCGGCACGATATGTGACTCGATCGTATATCAATACGCGCAAACTTGGTAGGTCATGGAGCCCTTGCCTAGCAGGGTTGAGCCATGCCTCATGGGGCCCTTGGAGCTCGGGGTTGGTAGTGCAAATTTCCTCCAACAATGATCTACTTGAATTTACTAGTCATTTACCTTATCATATTCATGTCAAGTTCTCAAGTCGTGGACACTTAAGAATTTCCTAAGATAATGTGTGTTATGTACGAGTAATTCGTAAGTTATCACTTACGAACATCTCCATACTAACATCACGTGATACACGGAACAATACTCACACTCGATTGTCCAGTACCACGATGCAAATCGATTAACATTCAACAAGCTATAACTACGGTGTCAAGAAAGAACATGTACTCATATCACGGATCTAGAAATCAATAAGAAAATCAAGTCATGAGTGAGCTACTACGAGCCACTAAATCGAGCTAGGCATATATAGTAATCTGGAGTGCACCATAACAGGCCACTATCTATAATCTGGACATAGAACAATACGTGAACATAAGCATGTACCATGTATATAGAGTGTACAATTATTCTTTAACTATCCAAGGTCATCTAATCATGTTAAGAGTCCATTACAATCGAGAAAATATCAAAAACGGACAAAAACGGACAAAAACAGACAAAAATAGCCTAAAACGGCATAAAACGGCATACCGGCGGTATACTGCAGTATGCCGACGGTATACCGGTCTAAAGACAGAAGGTTTCTGGTGCAAAAACTGGTATACCGGCGGTATACTGCAGTATACCGACGGTATACCATTTTTCCAAACAGCAACAAAATTCAGATTTTTGCCAAAACTTGTTCTGGCCATAAAAACTTCATTTTAAATCAAAATTCGGACTTCCAAAAGTCAAAATTGAATAGAATTGAATTTCCAACAACATAGAACTATTAGATTTCACAAATTCAAAGATTTGATAGATCAATATCTCAAAATACTCAAAAATCATATCTAGAAACTCAGATCTACGTAATACTGTCGATCAAAACCAAAAGTGCTATATACTAAACATGTTAACAATTTAGATGTTCATATTATAGAACAATAAAACTTTAATTTCTATGGAAAACAAAATTATAGCATGATCATGTCACTTTTAAGCAAGATGTACTTGCCTAGGTTTTAGCAACCGAGCCTAATCTTCTACTCCACCACCATGAGGGGTTCGGAAACCACACTCTAGGCCTCAAGGCCAAGCCTTCCTAAGCTTGAGGAAGAGAGAAGAGAGTGAAAGGGAAATGGTGAAGGAAAGAAAAGAGAGAGGAGAGAGAAACTCATAGGATATATATAAAAAGGGTAAATTAATCATGACCGTTGGATCGTGATCCATGTCACATTCTAGGTCAATGCTAGCCATTGAAAGAAAACCAATTGTCTATTGGATAATATAATGCATCTATACTATTTACGAAAATATCTAAATACTATTCATCAAAATATCCAAAATACTATTCATGAAAATATCGGAAATACTATTCACGAAAATATCTGAAATCAAAAATATCTAAAATGTGGAAAATATGTCCGGACGGTATGTCGTCGGTATACTTCGGTACACCGTCGGTACACCATCGGTATGTCCGGACGGTATGTCGTCGGTATCCAATGACTGTGCTAGACTGTTCTAGTTATTCAGGTACGGTCTACGACTTCGTAGAAACTTAATCAATTCAATGTGTTCCATCTTATCATGGCATTATTCATTGATTCATTTATTCAGTAACATAGTTCTATATCAGGCATAACAAGTAAGCATGTAGTAAATCATGGCATAGCAGTTCTATAATATGTGCATGTGAGAAATCGTGCAACAGTTCATTGATTCAATTCTATAAGACAAGCATTCTACTATAATATGTTGTCACGACCCGCACCCTAGAGTTAGGGCACGAGAACGTAACAACACCCAGCCTACGTCGCAGTGTCGGCGGTAGAACACTGTCCTAGGTCTCAATGCATCTAACAGTATAAGACTAAACAGTTTATACTCCCCGAATGGGGGAGACATAGCAGATACAGTCTCAATCACATCTACGGTAGAGCATGATAAAGATAGATAAAACATGAAATCCAAAATAAATATAGGAGATAGAAGTCTAAGTGTCTAAGATACATAAACCCAGAAATACATCTCAAAACTCAAATACAGTAATCCACAAAGTAAATACAACTCCAGACAAAATGAAATAACTATCTAAACAACCTCTACTGAGTCTCCTCTAGGATAGCAGGCAATCCCAGGCCATCTGTAAAATTTATCAACAGGTCCAGTCAGGACAGGAGCGAGCACATTACATCTCAACAGTTCATAGCAGGTTAGAAAATATAATCATGCAGTAAAGTAAGATACAGGTACTGAAAGAAATGCTGTATGTAAACAGAGAGAGAGCTGTAATAGAAATATCTACTATAAATAAAGAGCTACCAATGACTAGTGATTTAGAGCACAAAGTCGACATGTGAACGGCTTGATTGTACATGGCTATACTAAAGAGGCGTACATGGCTATTCTACTTTGGAATTGTTTACATGGCTATTTATACTCCCCCGTACCCCCAATCAATACACAAGAATCCAACCAGGTTATGTTATATGATGCTATGTAACAGCACCCGAAGGGTGGTAGACCCCGAAGGTGATAAGACCCCGAAGGTGATAGACCCCGAAGGTAATAGACCCCGAAGGTGATACATAGTAGTCCCATAAATGGGATAAGGATTCTAGGAAGACTCTACGATCATAAGAGTATATGTCGTAAGTGATCAAAGAACCAATGAAGCATATGATACGTCATGTAAGTGAAACGCACAGAATATGTAGTACCCGATGCTCCCTAAGGATAACATCTCAAGAAGGGATCCATATAGTACCAATCCGTGTGACCAACGTGACAGTACAAGTAAAGTAATCTACTGCGGGAAATAATTCTAAGCAGGATATGAAATGATCTGAGAATGTACTCGCCTCGATAACCTGAACAGCTGATAAGTATAGGGGGTCCAACTGAAGCCACAGAGTCCTATTTAAAGCAACACAGGTTACAAGGTGTCTGGCTCCTAATTAGAACAGCACAAGTCACAACATGTCCGGAAGGGTAATATAAAGTACTACAATGTATTCTACATGAATCTAGGTCAAACTAGGCCAAAGTCAACCCTTGGTCAACTCTGGTCAACTGTACTAGTCAAATTAGGTCAAACTAGGTCATGTCCTAATCCAGTAAGTCTTACTAGGCCTAACCAAGACTATCCTAGCAAGCACACATCAATACAAGGCTATACAAGCCAACATACACCCAATTCTATATAGCATGCAATTATTCAATACTCAAATAGGCAAGAATTCACATTGGATATATACTAGGTAATCTATTACTTTAAGCTATATATGTCTACACATATATACACATGCATATATTGGTATTCAACATTAGGTCTATAATCATGGCATTTTAAATGGTTATATAAACTTATATATTACAACACAATATGCTAACATATATATGATATACATACATAGCTAAGTTAACTATATTCATAAATACTTATTTAAGAGGCTATGTGTGTGTATGTGAACATGGCAAAGGGGCAAGCGAGGGTTAAATGGGCATACATAGTGTATACATATCAAAGAGTGTCAAAGTGTAAGTGAACAATGTGTCAAGTGTGATAGTGTCAACATAGTGTAAGGGGGTACATGAGGTAATATAGGATTTGTGTTAACATAGAATATTACATCTTATTAACTTGTATATTGCATACATTACATATATTATTACATTACAGTCATGCTTTCATTCATTCATCATTCATTATTCTCTTGCACCACTATATGCACCATACATTACATACTATGGAACCTACATATTCATTACAAGCCATACTTATGCATGCTTACATTAGATAGGATACTTACACCTCATACATCATTTATTTAACCATTTACTCATGCTTGTATTCTCTATTTAATTACATAATGTATATATATTAACATGGGTTAAAATCAAATAGAATATTATATTACACACAAGGGTGCACAAAATGCATATGCCGAATAGTAACTCCTACTAATAATTAATACTGTACCATCTCAGCATGAATTAAAATTTAGGATTAAAGTATGTTATAGATCTATGTGTTAGCTTTCCGAAACTTTAAACGGATCGCATTTTCGTTTCCGGAAACTCCCGGAATCGCAAAAACACCGAGAACGCGTTTGTCTTTCGTACAGCTGACACTCAAATAATTCTCCAGAAATTTATAGAAAGAATTAGGCCTAATAATACATGTTTTTGGAAATCTAACTTCAATACGCTTCTTTTAAAAAAACGGAAGATTAACCGAGCTTTGAGCTAGAAGTTATGACATTTCTAAGTTAGGGCTGAAATTAAAAACGTGGATAAAATCATGACGGATTTAGGTAGTTTGAGACAAAAGAACACAAGTATATAACATAATATATCAAGAACTCACTCTCTACACTAATATGTATATATGAGACACTATAGAACACATCTCCAATACAAAAATATGAGATTAAACATGTAATAATTCATTCATACATAACAACAACACATAGTGTGTCCAAATTTGGGATTTTCCCACATGGACACAGCCACAACACAAAGGACACTCCTATGACCTCCAAATAGACACGAAATGGACATAAATGGAGATACAACTATGGGGTCATTCCTATGGGTTCAAAATAGACCTATATGTATGAGGAAATGAAAAGGAGAAGAGATTTATACCTCCCGGTAGATCGAATCGAAGAAAAGCCTTCCCGGAGCGACACCGACACGTAGAGATTCCAAAAGGACACGAACGAGCTCCGAATTCTCCCAAACTTGGGTAGCTTCCTCCTTGGCTAGAATGGAGAAGGAAAGAAGAAGATTTGGTGGTGAAATGGAATGATTTGGTGGAGAAATTGCTAGGGATTGCTCTCTAGGAATTTGGAGAAGAACAAGAGAGAAAATAGATGGATAATGACTAATGGGAGGCTCAACCCTATCCTTATTGTGGCTGGCCATAAAGGTGGTTTTGTCCTATTAGGAAAAGTCCAAAAGCCCTTTTCTAGTCTATTTACTAATACATTAGTAAGGGGTTAAGTCGGGGGTAGTTTGGTCAATCCTAAAACACTAATCCATATTAATACTAACCAAAATAATTAGTCTAGTCACTAACTAAAATTAATATCATGTGGACTAAAATTAATATTTTGTGGGCCATGCCTAACTAGTGTGTGGGCCCGCTAGAGTCAAAACTACCCCGGGTCCCCGATACAAGTCGGAATGAGTTAAAATTCGAACCCGACTCAAATAACCCCAAAATATTACAATAAATAAATAAATAATTCCAAAATAATTTAAAAATGAAAAATGACAAAAATACCCCTATTTTTGGAAATTGGGGGTGACAAATCTATCCACCTTAAAAAAATTCGTCCTCGAAATTAAAACATCACAGAAAACACATGCAGAAAACAATCTCATTCAAATACTTTTCAAAAAAAAATCAGCAATAAAAAAAAACTCCTTGAGGCACATCAAACATTTATAAATAAAACTGATACGTATCTGATACGAACAGAAAACCATCACACCTATCAAAGGTCAAAATTAACAATCACCAACGCAATAAATATCAAAATAATTCAAGGAGGTCTAATGCAAAATATCCTTAGGCCAAAAAATGACATTAAAATATCCTAATCACATGGTTAGGCTCTAGGTCAGACAGTCTCTAGGGTTTCACTAGCAAAACATCAAAATTACAAGTCAAGATTTTAAATAGTTTTAAAATGATTTAAAAAATTACCAAAATTATATTATGATTTAAATGTCAAATCAATAAATGATTAAAATTATAAAATTTTAAAATTACTCTCATTTTAGAAAATTGGGTGTTACAAGTCTACCCACCTTAGAAAAATTTTATCCTCGAATTAAATGTCCATACTTGGTCAAACCCCACAAATCAAAGTCCCAGATTAAAACAAATCATGTGTTCAAAAGGATGACATACAGGGTCATTGCATACGGTGGTAGTGAAAGTCTCATCTAGGTATACTAGTCATGCTAAACCAAGACGGTCATAGGGTATCAAAACACAAGAAATCTAGAGTGCTAAACTGGAAAAGATACATAAATAACAAATCATCAAAACTGTAAGACAGTCTACCATCCTATGTGAAAGCTGGTACTCAAAAAAAAATATATAAAAATAAGAAAGGTAACTTCCAATAATCTAAAAGGGTACAGAAAAATCAATTTCAAAGTTAAAGAATTGAAAGTCACTTGCATTGAAATCCAATCACAATATAATAGAGAGAGCGTTAGAGAGGGAAAAGCTGGCATTATGTAATGTTATATGGTTTGTGAGTGTATGGGTGTATGTAAACAGGTTAATATGGTAAGATAGTAGGCATATGTGTAGACGAAATATACATAAAATTGTATA
>JANAVB010044981.1:15000-80000 GCA_029216955.1 Iris pallida | reverse complement strand
GGAAATTTACCAAAATACCCCTGTTCATGAAAACTAGGGTTGACAAATATACCACCTTAAAAAAAATTTTGTCCTCAAAATTAAAACAAATATACAATGAATCACAATGCAGAAACAGAAATTATACCTCAGGGCTCGAAGAGATAAGGGAAACGCTCCGCATGTCTCCTCTCTCTCCCAGGTAGACTCACCTGGAGAGTGATGCCTCCATGCAACGCGAACCAAGGGTATAACCTGGTTCCGGAGCACCTTCTCCCTACGATCTAGAATCTCAACTGGCTGCTCTAGATAGTGAAGAGTAGGCCCCACCTCGATCGCTGAATGATCCAATACATGGCTGGGGTCCGCCATATACGTCTCAGCTGCGACACATGGAACACGTTGTGTACCCCCTCTAGCGTAGGCGGCAAGTCTAGCCGGTAAGCCACTGTACCGACCCTCTCAAGAATGGTGAAAGGTCCGATGTAGCGCGGACTAAGCTTCCCGCCCCCGCCAAAGCGAATCGTGCCACGTGTCGGAGAAATCTTCAGGAACACCAAAGCGCCAACCTAGACTAAAACAAACTCAGCACAAGACAGACAAATCACAAACAATCACAAACAGGAACTGAAACTAACCTCGAACTCTAACGGTCTCCAGTGGCTATCGGCCCAATGCCGCTGCCTATCCTGAGCCACCGAAGTTTGTCTCTAATAAGCCGGACCTTCTCAGCTGCATCCACCACCATCTCCGGACCAAGCAGCACCCTCTCGCCAACATCGTCCCATGACAAGGAAGTACGGCATCTCGTCCGTATAGAGCCTCGAATGGCGACATCTCTATACTGGCCTGGTAGCTGTTGTTGTAAGCAAACTCTACCAGGTGAAGATGATCCTCCCAAGAACCCCGAGATCTAGCACACACGTACGAAGCATATCCTCCAAGGTCTGGATAGTCCTCTCCGACTGCCCGTCTGTATGGGGATGATAAGCAGTACTGAACTTGAGAGAGGTGCCCAAGCTAGCCTGCAAACTCCCCCAGAAGTGGAAAGTGAAATGGTTATCTTGATCTGAAACTATGCTCATAGGAACCCCATGCAATCGCACGATCTGACGGATATACAGCTCTGCCAACCTCTCCGTAGACAATTCCACCTTGAAAGGCAAAAAGTGGGCCGATTTGGTCAATCTATCAACTATGACCCAAATTGCGTCTTTCCCTCCTGGAGATCGGAGAAGTCCGGACACAATGTCCATGTGATGTGCTCCCACTTCCACTCAGGAATGGGTAGTGGCTGTAGCAATCCACCAGGCCTCTGCCTCTCGGCCTTCACCTGCTGACAAACCAAGTAGCGAGATACGAACTGAGCCACCTCGCGCTTCATGCCGTACCACCAAATGTGCTCTCTCAGATCTCTGTACATCTTGTTGGCACCAGGATGCATAGAGTACTGAGAGCGATGAGCCTCCTGAAGAACCTCCTCCCGAAGCTCTCCACTCGGAACGTACAGTCTAGCACCGTACCGCAGCGACCCATCTTCGGCAAGAGAAATCATCAAGCAACCCTGCCTGCACCTGCTCTCTGATGCACCTCAGGGCAACATCATCAAACTGTGCTGATCTGACCCTGTCCATCAACTCAGACTGAATCTGTAAACCCCACATCTGTACCTCCATGCCCGGAATAATCACCTCGATTCCCAAACTGTCCAGGTCAGCCAAAAGATGATGTCTGATGTCAGATACATAGCCACTGGATACCTGCTCAAGGCATCTGCGACTATGTTGGCCTTCCCTGGATGGTACTGCAAGGCAATATCAAAATCCTTCATCAGCTCAAGCCAACGTCTCTGCCTCATGTTCAGCTCCTTCTGAGTGAACACGTACTTCAAGCTCTTGTGGTCAGTAAAGATCTAACCCGCTCTCCGTACAGATAGTGCTTCCACAACTTCAGGGCAAAGATGACATTGGCTAACTCCAGATCGTGAGTCCTCATGAGGACGTAACTGCCTAGATTCATAGGCAATCACCTTCCCGTGCTGCTGAAGTGCACAACCCAGACCCCGGCCAGAAGCGTCGCTGTAAATCGAGAAACCACCGGTCCCAACGGCAATGTCAAGATAGGAGCTGATGTCAACCTCTTCTTCAGCTCATCGAAGGCGGCCTGACACTCCTCAGTCCAGACGAACTCCACGTCCTTCCTGGTGAGTCTAGTCATCGGCTCCGCGATTCGCAAGAAATCCTGGACGAACTTCCGATAGTAGCCCGCCAATCCCAGAAAGCTCCGAATCTCGACAACTGTACTGGGCGTAGACCAAGACTCTACCGCAGCAATCTTTTTTGGTCTACTGAGATCCCGTGCTCGGTCACAACATGACCCAGAAACTCGACCTGGTCCAGGAAAAACTCACACTTCGACAACATCCCATACAACTGCTCCTTTTCAAGGTCTCGAGCACAATCCTCAGATGCTCCTCGTGCTCCTCTGGCGTCTTTGAGTAGACCAGGATGTCGTCTATGAAGACCACCTCGAACTTGTCATGGTACTGATGGAATACCTTGTTCATCAAGTTCATGAACACAGCTGGGGCGTTGGTCAACCCAAATGGCATCACTGTGAACTCATACTGGCCGTACCGAGTCCAAAAAGCTGTCTTCGGAATGTCTTCCTTTCACCTTCAGCTGATGATAGCCGGATCTCAGATCTATCTTTGAAAACACCTTGGCGTCGCTCAGCTGATCGAACAAGTTGTCGATCCTCGGCAATGGGTACTTATTCTTGATAGTAAGGTTGTTGAACGTCCTGTAATCGATACACATATGTATCTTACCATCCTTTTTGGCACAAACAGGACTGGCGCTCCCCAAGGCGATGAACTGGATCTAATGAATCCCTTGTCCTGCAGCTCGTCGACCTGCTTCTTCAGCTCCGCCAACTCGCTGTTGTTGACTCTATAGATGTGCTGTGAAATGGGCTCAGCACCTGGCACTAGGTCTATAGAGAACTCAATGTCTCTATCCGACGGCATCCCCGGACTCCTCGGGAAAAACATTCATGAAATCAGCAATCAATGGATGCGGTAATGCCTGTCCCGCCAGTAAAGCTCCGTAGAACCCATCTACCGGCTCAGCTGCTCCTCTGGAAAATACAACCTCAGGCTCTCCCGGCAGCCTAAACAAAATCCTACCACCTCTACAATCTATAGTAGCATGGTGCATGCTCAACCAATCCATTCTGAGTACCACATCGTACCTCGGAAAGGGCATTACGAGCAAGCACGCAGCCAAAACTCGGCCTCCTACAGTAACTCTCCGCCCTTCGCAGATATTGTTGACCAGGATGATGCCTTTTCGGTCAATATCTTGCAAGTCCTACACAAGTGTTCAGCAATAATATTGTGTCTCAGAGCAAAGGAGACAGACACAAAGCTATGAGAGGCATCGAATCAAATAAGGTAAATGCAGGAAATGAATCGAGAAGAAAATGACCTGCCACTACATCGCCTACTGGCTCTGCCTCCTCCTCTGCTGTCTGGGTAAATACTCTGACCGCAGGGGCTCTCCTCTGGTGCTGCTGGAAATGCTGCTGCGTCTGAAGTGGAGGACCTCTCTGCTGAGCTGGTGGTCCTTAGTCGGCTGCGCTCTGTCCTGAGCTCCTCGGACTCCTCGAATACAGCAGTCCTTCAGCTGGTGATCGGGCGCCCCACAGTATAAGCAGACGCCCAATCTCTTCCTGCATACCTCTCTAGTGTGCCCTGGCTTCCCGCAGAAGTTGCACTGTGTAGCTGGCCTCTGTCCCTGACCTGACCCTGATGCTGCTGGGCACGCGCCGGTGCCTGCTGGATCTGCAACTGAGGCTGCTGCTGCTGGAACTGCCTCTGCTAGAAATATGGGCGCTTCGCTGGCCCTGCATTCGAACTAGCTCAATAGCGTCACTGCTCCTTTTCGGCTTGAGGTCGAAGTTCCTCTGCAATCTGAGCCTCCATCAAGATCTGCTCAAAGGTCGTATCTCGTCCAGATGTGCGAGTGCACTGCATGAATGAGACCCCTCCTAAACTTTCGGGCCTTGCACCCTCATTCTGAACCAAACTGGGTGCAAACCTGCTCAGGCGGAAGAATTCCGCTGCATACTCGTCTGCCGACGAGTTCTCCTGTACCAGACTGGCAAACTGCCCCTCCAAAGCTGTCAAGGCTACATCTGGGTAGAACTTCTCCTTAAAGAGTTTCCTGAAGTCCTTCCAAGATATACCTCTCACTGACGCACGCGGATCCGTACGGTACCAAGTCAGCGCTATGTCAAAGAACTGGCTCGCTGTAGAAGTCACCCACAGACCTCTCGGGACCTCCACCAACTCCAGACTTTGCTGGACATCCACTAGCCAGTCGTCCGCGTATAGGATACCCTCGGTACCCTTGAAATCCCGCGGGTTCATCTTCCTGAAGTCGAGATGCGTACCGGGCCTCCCCTGGCCCTGCTGCTGTGCTGGTTGTGAGACTCGTCTCACAGTATCGGTATTTATATACGGATACGTATTTTGCAGCGTATTTCATATTTTCATGGTTTCGGAATACTTTAAATTTTTCCCAAAACTATAGGTTTTCTTCTTGATCGGCATACCGCCGGTATACCGGAGTATACCGACCGCATACCGCCGGACATGTTTTCTACACTTTAGATATTTCGGTTTTTGATATTTTCATGAATAGTGTTTCGGATATTTTCGTGAATAGTGTTTCGGATATTTTCGTGAATAGTGTTTAGATATTTTCGTGAATAGTGCTTGGATATTTTCGTGAATAGTGTAGATGCACTCTATTATCCAATGGACAATTGGTTTTGTTTGAATGGCCATGATTGACTTAGATTTTCACACGAATCATGATCCAACGGCTAAGATTAATTCTCCCTTTATATATAAACCACTTCACTTTCTCTCTCCTCTCTCTTTTCATTCTCTTCACTCTCTCTTCATTTCTTTCCCTTTTTTTCCCTTGGAGCTTGCCAAGAGCTTGGCCTTGAGGCCTAGAGTGTGGTTTCGTGCCCCTCTTGGTGGTGGAGTAGAAGATTAGGCTTGGAGCTTAACCTAGGCAAGTACATCTTGCCAAATTCTTGAACAATAGTAATCTATTGTCATTTTTGTTTTCCTTGGTATTAAATGCTTAGAATTTTCCTAAACTCATTTTGTTAAAAGTGTTTTCCTGATGATTCTCGTATACGTGCATGTTTCCAAAAATTCAATTAAGCAAGATTTGATTTTCTGTTAAAACCCAATATGGACTTAGTAGAAAACTTGGTGTCAAGAGTGATACTAGTGTTACCATCATGGATCTTGGTAACATATACATATATGAGTCCCTCACATAGTTTGTATATCATGGATTTTGAGTTTGGCGGCAATCGGAACCTGTTTCGGTGTCCCGAGAACCTCTGTTTGGGAGTATTTTGAGGTATTGATCTATCAAATGTTTTGATTTGTGAAAACTAACACTCCCATGTTGTAGAAAATTCAATTATTCAATTTTGACTTTTGAAAGTCCGAATTTCGATTTAAAACGAAGTTTTTATGGCCGAAACAAGTTTTGAGTTCAAAATCAACTTTCTGTGACAATTCGGAAAATCCGTCGGAAATCCGCGGAAATTCGTCGGAAAATCCGAACTTGCACCATAAAACTTGCTGTTTCAATCCGGAAAATCCGCCGGAAATCCGCAAATCCGCCGGATAATCCGTTAAGCTTTTTGCCCGTTTCTGTCCGTTCTTGTCCGTTTTTGATATTTTCTTTGATTATAATGAATTCTTAACATGATTAAATGACCTTGTATACTTAGAAAATGAATGTACACTCTATATAGACTTGACTCTAGCTTATGTTCATGTTCTCTATACTCACTATGTATTGCCATGTCCTCCCAGATTTATTGTACCTTGCAGTCTATGCCATATCCAATATTTACTTGATAGTGACCCGTCGTGGTGCACTCTTGAACATCTTTTCCTAGCTTGCTTGATAGTGGCCTGTCATGGCGCACTCTTGATTCTAGTATATGTCTAGCTCCTTGATAGTGGCTCGTCATAGCGCACTCTTGTCTTGATATTGTCATGTCTTGTTGTGGCTTGTCGTAGTGCACAATCTTGCTTGTCTTGTCAAGTCTTGCATGTCTCATGTCTAGGATGGATTCTACGGAATGCCACACCTAGAATCCAACAAGAAAATGTTAAGGACTAAACAACTAGCTTGATTATCTAGATCATTGGAGACTTTCCGGTTACCTGTTGCCCCTTTTGATCTTGGCGCTATATATATATATATATATATATATATATATATATACTTGGGATTTGGAGCTATCTGTCATGATGAGCACTCTTCCAGCACACCGTCGAGTGGAGCACCTCTTTAGGACACATGTATCTTACTGCAGTGTGTCTGATATCTTTTCTTTTTGCCCGGATCATTCAGGTAGCAGGCGGGTAACTGGACTTAGATTTCTCAAACTTGCATGTGTTAGTAATTAGGATTGTGGCAACCCTAGTTAGCTAAAGTATCAAGCCGTACTCATTGCTTGGCCGTGATTGATGGATGGAGTCTATTCTTGTCTAGTCTAGTCTTGCTCTAGTTTACCTTATTGCAGTACTTAGCTTCCTGTCATTCCTTACATGCTATTTTCCTACTACATGCTCGGCTTCACCATATGCTCACATGTCCAGTTTATTCTATTTATTCACTTGTTATCCTACTTACATGTTCCATTTTTTCGTAAACACTGTGGTACCAATTTACTATTCTAGTCTCGTTTACTGCTTATCTTAGAAATGTTATGAATTGCATGCTGGTTTTAGTTCATAAGTTTGGCTTCCTTTGTGGTACTTGCTATTGGGGTTCTGACCCCACTGGTTTTGCATTGACCAGATCTAGTTGAGGAGCCCGAGGATCTTCCGGACCTCCCTCTCGATGGTGACCACCCGGAGCACCAGAGGACTTGAGTGGGTGTTCTTTCTCTTATCCACTCTCTTCTGTATATATTCTTTTGAGGCGTTTAGCCACCGAGCACGTGTTTAGCTCGTGTTTTGGACTTGACATTTGGCCTACGGGCTTAGACATGATGTTATATTTCTAGACTGTAGCTAGAGCTGATCATGTATTACTTAGTCTTGCTAGTTCTTCATTTTGTATTACTAGCTTCATGATCATCTATATATTATGGTTTGGGACGCTTTACTGTCTTATATGCATGATGATCATACTTGTACTTTACTTCTTGTCTGAGACTGAGATATCTAGGATTATGTGACCTAGGATTGACTGTTGGTTTGTAGTAGTAACCCCCATCTATACAGCTTATACGTTGTTTCGGAGTACCGGAGTACTTTGGTATACGTAGCTGGCCTTGTCCGTCCCAACTTGCCAGTATTCTGGTTCTGGGGCATGACATAGGTTTTGTGGTGGCCCATGCAGGTCTGATTTATCAGATATGGGGGTTGCTGGTAGTTATCTCAGTCATAATTTCTTCTCTATTGATATCCTCGATATTACTCTTTACCTCTGATCTTTGTCCTGATATCTGCTTTGATCGTTGATCTTTCCTGTTCCCTCGACCTAATCCTTGTGTCCTTAAACTTTCAGGGGCACCGTTCCTGGTCCTTCTGATCGGCCTGTTCGGGCTTTGCCGATGGCAGATCAGTATCCCTTAGTTTTGCCAGTTCAGGAGGAGCATCCTCAACATTCGGGAGCAGAGTCTAGAGTGGACCGAAGGGCAGAGTCGCCAGTTCCTCCTGTTCAGCCAGCAGTACCAGTTCAGCCAGAGCAGCCAGAGGGTGTTGTTCATGCACTGGTGGATGTTCTGAGAGATTTCATGGCGTCGCACCAGCGTCAGAGTGATGTTCTCACCCATTCTGTCCAGACGGCTTTGGACAGAGGTGGTGCTCAGGTCTACAATTCTGCGAGCAGCTTCAGGCGTCTTCATCCCCCGTACTTCTATGGTACAGAGGATGCTATTGCGTCTGATGCATGGCTTCAGGATACTGAGGCCATTACGGAGGCGGCAGGGATTCCGGCTAGAGAGCGTGTGGCAGTTGTCAGGTTGCAGCTCTTGGATTTGGCCCGCGACTGGTGGGCGGCTCAGGAGGTGTCTCTTAGGGCACCAGTAGCCTGGGATTTTAGCGAGAGGTTTCAGACTCGCTATTTTGATGCGGTGTCACGTTATGATCTGCAACAGAGGTTCATTGGCTTACGACAGATGAGCAGGACCGTCAACGGCTATGCGGCAGAGTTTAGCAGGCTCAGTCGGTTTGCCCCTTCCTTAGTGGTGACCGAGTTGGACCGGGCGATGAGGTTCCAGCAGGGGCTTCATCTGGAGATCATACAGGCAGTGGAGCAGCATGAGTTCCAGACTTTTGATGCAGTGATGAGGGCGGCGAGGAGGCATGAGTACACCTCGCAGAGGATCGTTGATAGAGTCGGAGGTCAGAAGAGGCCTCACATTCAGAGGGGATCTTCTTCCCAGTCGTCAGCACCAGCTCCAACAGTCCGAGCCTTGACGATTGGATCTCCGAGGGGACCGGTTCCGGCGGCTTCCTTTCATCAGTCGTCTCAGCCGCGTCCTCAGCAGCAGAGGCAGTCTTCTTCAGTTGCTTGTTCCCATTGAGAAGGGAGGACATGTCTTATCAGAGTGTCGTAGGGCACAGGGCTTGTGCCTAGCTTGTGGAGCACCGACTACAGGATAGGGGCTTGTCCCAGGAGGAGTTCGGCTGGATCAGCATACTTCCAGCCAGCAGTTCAGTTTAGAGCACCAGTGCCGGTTCAGCAGCAGCAGGCCCAGAGGCCATTACCGACGCAGTCTCAGCAGTTCCAGCAGAGGCCTCAGCAGTATGCTCAGGCTCAGGCTCAGAGGCAGAGGGGTCCAGCGACCAGAGTTCAGGGTCAGGCTTTCACGCTTTCTATGGAGGAGGGCTAGCAGCAGGGGAGGTGGTCGCAGGTACCATTCTTGTTCACTCTCATTCAGCTTCAGCTTTATTTGATTCTGGTGCTTCGCATTCGTTTATATCTGCACGATTTGTGACACATATTGGTGTAGAGCCAGAATCTTTACCTGTAAGGATGAATATACTTACTGGTAACGGTCTAGTAGGAGTAGACCGAGTCTATGCCTCGTGTAGAGTCATAGTATGTGGGAGAGAGTTTCCCGCTAGGCTGATAGAGTTTCCTATGGGCGATTATGATGTGTCGTCCTAGGTATGGATTGGTTGAGTGCTCGACACGCTTCGATAGATTGCCATGCCGACAAGGTTATCTTTCGTGTTCCGAATGAGGAGGAGTTCTCATTCTCTAGAGGCGAGGTGGAGCCTTCACCAGCGGTCATGAGGATGGCAGTAGCCGAGGAGGTTCAGTTGCCCAGAGTAGTTTGCAAGTTTTCCGATGTTTCCCAAGGAGCTTCCGGGTATGCCACCAGTTCGGGAGATTGAGTATTATATTGATTTGGTTCCGGGAGCAGAGCCAGTGTCAGCGAGAGTCTACAGGATGTCTCCTTCAGAGTTGTTGGTGTTGTATCAGTCTATTGAGGAGCTTAGGACCAAGGGATTCATTCGTCCTAGTGGATCGCCTTGGGGAGCTCCAGCCCTTCTTGTGAAGAAGAAGGATGGTTCATCGCGTATGGTCATTGACTATCGTCAGCTTAACGCGGTAACCGTGAATAACAAGTATCCCTTGCCCAGGATAGATGACTTGTTCGACCAGCTTAGTGGAGCGGCTGTGTTTTCGAAGATCAATTTACGGTCTGGGTACCATCAGATCAGAGTCAGAGAGCAGGATATACCCAAGACGGCGTTTAGATCTCGATATGGCCATTGGGAGTTCCTTGTTATGCCTTTCGGAGCGACCAATGCGCCAGCGATCTCCATGGATCTCATGAATCGCATCTTCATGCCCTACTTAGACCAGTTGTGATAGTGTTTATTGATGATATCTTGGTCTATAGTCGGACTGAGGCAGAGCACGAGCATCATCTTCGCGTGGTTCTTCAGATTTTTTGGGACCATCAGCTTTACGCGAAGTTCAGCAAGTACGATTTTTGGCTCGATCGAGTCTTTTCTTGGGTCACATTATTGCCGGAGGTGGTGTTGAGGTGGACCCCAAGAAGGTTGAGGCTATCGAGAGTTGGCCAGTACCTCGTACAGCTTCAGATGTACGCAGCTTTCTGGGATTAGCAGGCTACTACAGACGGTTTATGGCAGACTTTGCTAGGATCTCCGCACCCTTGACACGGCTGACGTGTAAGGATGTGTGCTTTGAGTGGTCAGATGCTTGTCAGGTTTCTTTTGAGAAACTCAAGCAGAGTTTGATTTTAGCTCCTATTCTGACACTACCCGTCGGACCAGGTGGGTTCACGGTGTATTGTGATGCGTCAGGCCGGGGACTTGGTTGTGTTCTTATGCAGCACGGTCGAGTGATAGCTTATGCGTCTCGGCAGCTTCGGGACCATGAGAAGATCTATCCGACGCACGATCTTGAGTTGGCCGCAGTTGTGTTTGCCCTCAAGCTCTGGAGGCATTATCTTTATGGTGATCGAGTGGAGATTTTCACTGACCATAAGAGCTTGAGGTATGTGTTCACCCAGAGGGATCTGAACATGCGGCAGAGGCGGTGGCTTGAGTTACTGAAGGATTATGATGTTGATCTTTAGTATCATCCCGGAAAGGCAAACGTCGTTGCAGACGCTTTGAGCAGGAGACCCGGAGTCTATTTCTTGACGGAGCAGCGTCACATTCTGGAGGATCTTCAGGAGATGGGCATTGAGGTAGTGCTACCTGGCGAGGCAGCTATGATGGCAGGCTTGCAGGTTCAGTCTACCATTGTGGATAGGATCAGAACAGCTCAGTCAGGGGATGCCAGGCTTCAGCAGCTCAGAGCAGAGTGTGTGGCAGGGCATAGAGCAGAGTTGTGCATCCATGAGGATGGGACACTCCGATTTGGGAGTCGTCTTTGTGTGCCGAGAGGAGATATTCGACAGGAGATTATGTCGGAGGCCCACAGTTCTCAGTACTCTGTTCATCCTGGAGGGACGAAGATGTACCGAGATATTCGTCAGTATTTCTGGTGGAATGGTATGAAGAGGGAGATAGCTCGGTTCGTCTCTCGATGCTTAGTTTGCCAGCAGGTCAAGGCTGAGCACCAGAGACCGGCCGGACTTCTTCAGTCTTTACCGATTCCGGAGTGGAAGTGGGACCATATTACCATGGACTTCGTGACTGGTCTTCCTAGAACCCCGACTGGTAGAGATGCCATTTGGGTTATAGTGGATCGACTCACGAAGGTTGCCCACTTCCTACCTTTCAGGGTTGGTCAGTCTACAGAGCAGTTGGCCGACTTGTACATGAGACAGATTGTCAGGTTGCATGGGGTGCCAGTTAGCATAGTCTCAGATCGGGATTCCAGTTCACTTCTCATTTCTGGCAGAGTCTTCAGCAGAGTCTGGGTACCCGTTTGAGTTTCAGTTCAGCATACCATCCTCAGACAGATGGTCAGTCGGAGCGTACGATTCAGACCTTGGAGGATATGCTTCGATCATGCATTCTTGACTTCAATGGTTCTTGGGAGGATCACTTGCATTTGGTGGAGTTCTCTTACAACAATAGCTTTCAGGCGAGCATTCAGATGGCTCCTTTCGAGGCTTTGTATGGTAGGAGATGTAGGTCACCCCTAGTGGGATGACATTGGAGAGAGGCAGATGCTTGGTCCAGAGATGATTGCTCAGTCAGTTGGAGTAGTCAGGCAGGTCAGAGAGCATCTCAGAGTAGCTCAGGATCGACAGCGTCATTGGGCAGATCAGCATCGATGCCATCTTGAGTTCTCTGTCGGCGATCACGTATTTCTTCGGATTTCGCCTACCCGTGGTGTCATCAGGTTTGGCGTACGGGAAAAGCTTAGCCCTAGATTTATTGGGCCGTTCGATGTTCTCGAGCGAGTAGGGGATGTATCTTATCGCCTTGCTCTTCCACCGTCGTTACGCGAGGTACATGACGTGTTTCACGTATCTCAGCTACGTCGATATGTTCCGGATCCGAGCCATATCCTAGATCATTCCGAGCTGGTCGTTGGTACCGACCTATCGTATGAGGAGAGGCCCATATCCATTTTGGACCGGAGGGAGAAGATTCTCAAGAATCGGACTATCCGATTAGTTCGTGTTTCCTGGGATCATCACTCACCGGGCGAGTCGACTTAGGAGCACGAGGATGATATCCGAGCTTGTTACCCGTATCTGTTTGGCTCGTGAGGTATACTTATTTCGTATATCTATGTTCTACCTTTTTAGTATGATTGTAGGAATACATGATGTTGTTGCTTACGTATGTTTAAATTGCTTTCACATTCTTGTACATTACTCTAGCTGGATTTCATGTTTTATGAGTTTTCCATCTTGATCCTGATAGCATGTTTTCTTGGATTTCTTGCTTGCTTTTGATTACCTTTAGGAAATTCCGAGGACGAAATTTTTCTAAGGAGGGGAGAGTTGTGAGACTCGTCTCACAGTATCGGTATTTATATACGGATACGTATTTTGCAGCGTATTTTATATTTTCATGGTTTCCGGAATACTTTAAATTTTTTCCAAAACTATAGGTTTTCTTCTTGATCGGCATACCGCCGGTATACCGGAGTATACCGACAGCATACCGCCCGGACATATTTTCTACACTTTAGATATTTTCGGTTTTGATATTTTCATGAATAGTTTCGGATATTTTCGTGAATAGTGTTTCGGATATTTTCGTGAATAGTGTTTAGATATTTTCGTGAATAGTGCTTGGATATTTTCGTGAATAGTGTAGATGCACTCTATATCCAATGGACAATTGGTTTTGTTTGAATGGCCGTGATTGACTTAGATTTTCACACGGATCATGATCCAACGGCTAAGATTAATTCTCCCTTTATATAAACCACTTCACTTTCTCTCTCCTCTCTCTTTTCATTCTCTTCACTCTCTTCATTTTTTCTTCCCTTCTCTTCCCTTGGAGCTTGCCAAGAGCTTGGCCTTGAGGCCTAGAGTGTGGTTTCGTGCCCCTCTTGGTGGTGGAGTAGAAGATTAGGCTTGGAGCTTAACCTAGGCAAGTACATCTTGCCAATTTCTTGAACAATAGTAATCTATTGTCATTTTGTTTTCCTTGGTATTAAATGCTTAGAATTTTCCTAAACTCATTTTGTTAAAAGTGTTTTCCTGATGATTCTCGTATACGTGCATGTTTCCAAAAATTCAATTAAGCAAGATTTGATTTTCTGTTAAAACCCAATATGGACTTAGTAGAAAACTTGGTGTCAAGAGTGATACTAGTGTACCATCATGGATCTTGGTAACATATACATATTTGAGGCCCTCACATAGTTTGTATATCATGGATTTTGAGTTTGGCGGCAATCGGAACCTGTTTCGGTGTCCCGAGAACCTCTGTTTGGGAGTATTTTGAGGTATTGATCTATCAAATGTTTTGATTTGTGAAAACTAACACTCCCATGTTGTAGGAAATTCAATTCTATTCAATTTTGACTTTTGAAAGTCCGAATTTCGATTTAAAACGAAGTTTTTATGGCCGAAACAAGTTTTGAGTTCAAAATCAACTTTCTGTGACAATTCGGAAAATCCGTCGGAAATCAGCGGAAATCCGTCGGAAAATCCGAACTTGCACCATAAAACTTGCTATTTCAATCCGGAAAATCGCCGAAAATCCGCAGAAATCCGCCGGATAATCCGGTTAAGCGTTTTTGCCCGTTTCTGTCCGTTCTTGTCCGTTTTTGATATTTTCTTTGATTATAATGAATTCTTAACATGATTAAATGACCTTGTATACTTAGAAGATGAATGTACACTCTATATAGACTTGACTCTAGCTTATGTTCATATGTTCTCTATACTCACTATGTATTGCCATGTCCTCCCAGATTTATTGTACCTTGCAGTCTATGCCATATCCAATATTTACTTGATAGTGACCCGTCGTGGTGCACTCTTGAACATGTCTTTTCCTAGCTTGCTTGATAGTAGCCTGTCATGGCGCACTCTTGATTCTAGTACATGTCTAGCTCCTTGATAGTGGCTCGTCGTAGCGCACTCTTGTCTTGATATTGTCATGTCTTGTTGTGGCTTGTCGTAGTGCACAATCTTGCTTTCTTGTCAAGTCTTGCATGTCTCATGTCTAGGATGGATTCTACGGAATGCCACACCTAGAATCCAACAAGAAAATGTTAAGGACTAAACAACTAGCTTGATTATCTAGATCATTGGAGACTTTCCCGGTTACCTGTTGCCCCTTTTGATCTTGGCGCTATATATATATATATATATATATATATATATATATACTTGGGATTTGGAGCTATCTGTCATGATGAGCACTCTTCCAGCACACCGTCGAGTGGAGCACCTCTTTAGGACACATGTATCTTACTGCAGTGTGTCTGCTATACTTCTTTTCTTTTTGCCCGGATCATTCAGGTAGTAGCAGGCGGGTAACTGGACTTGGATTTCTCAAACTTGTATGTGTTAGTAATTAGGATTGTGGCAACCCTAGTTAGCTAAAGTATCAAGCCGTACTCATTGCTTGGCCGTGATTGATGGATGGAGTCTATTCTTGTCTAGTCTAGTCTTGCTCTAGTTTACCTTATTGCAGTACTTAGCTTCCTATCATTCCTTACATGCTATTTTCCTACTACATGCTCGGCTTCACCATATGCTCACATGTCCAGTTTATTCTATTTATTCACTTGTTATCCTACTTACATGTTCCAAGTTTTCTTTCGTAAACACTGTGGTACCAATTTACTATTCTAGTCTCGTTTACTGCTTATCTTAGAAATGTTATGAATTGCATGCTGGTTTTAGTTCATAAGTTTGGCTTCCTTTGTGGTACTTGCTATTGGGGTTCTGACCCCACTGGTTTTGCATTGACCAGATCTAGTTGAGGAGCCCGAGGATCTTCCGGACCTCCCTCTCGATGGTGACCACCCGGAGCACCAGAGGACTTGAGTGGGTGTTCTTTCTCTTATCCACTCTCTTCTGTATATATTCTTTTGAGGCGTTTAGCCACCGAGCACGTGTTTAGCTCGTGTTTTGGACTTGACATTTGGCCTACGGGCTTAGACATGATGTTATATTTCTAGACTGCAGCTAGAGCTGATCATGTATTACTTAGTCTTGCTAGTTCTTCATTTTGTATTACTAGCTTCATGATCATCTATATATTCTGGTTTGGGACGCTTTACTGTCTTATATGCATGATGATCATATTCTTGTACTTTACTTCTTGTCTGAGACTAAGATATCTAGGATTATGTGACCTAGGATTGACTGTTGGTTTGTAGTAGTAACCCCCATCTATACAGCTTATACGTTGTTTCGGAGTACCGGAGTACTTTGGTATACGTAGCTGGCCTTGTCCGTCCCAACTTGCCAGTATTCTGGTTCTGGGGCGTGACACTGGTGCTTCCTGAACTGTAGCCGGTGCACCTCTCTCCACTGTTGCCATAGCTAACTGATGTGAGTTCTCTATCGTCTGTCGCAGCACCTCTGCCTGACGGTGCTGTACCTCTGCCTGTGCTCTCTGCGTCTGCAGCATCTGCTGCAGAAGGACCATCATCCCCTGAGCATCTACCGGTATCGGAGGCGGCGGTAGAAGAACAACAGGAATAACCATAGACGGTCTCGCTGCTGGAGGTGGAAGACCTCCTGGAACCGTCGCTGCTGCTTGCTCCCGTCGGAAGGGCAGGAACTAAGATAGCAGCTTCCTCAGCTGTAGCTCCTGCTGTCGGAGGTGGAAGACCTCCTGGGACTGCCACTGCTACTCCTGCAACCGGTGGTAGAAGACCTGTCAGATCTGCCACTGCTACTCCTGCAGCCGGAGGTGGAAGACCTGCCGGATCGGGCCTCTCCGGTACAGCGCTAGAACTCGCTGTCTGAGAGCGAGTGATCGTCATCCTGAGGATAGGTTAAAACAAGAATCAGTATGGCACGTGATAGGAATATCAAAGAAGGACAATTAAATTCAATGCAAAAGAGCTGTCATGGTAATCAAAAGATCGGAATCTCCTAACATGTGATTGAGTAACTCCTATCATACCCTAGATCCTATGTCCTAATTGCAGGCTCGTAATTAGCACTCTAAGTCGAGCACCATTACGAGTTCGTACTAGTTGCGATACCGACCTACATGGGCCACCACAAAAATGTGTCACGACCCGCACCCTAGAGAGGGGCACGAGCACGTGGTTACGTCCAACCTACGCCGCAGAATCGGCGGTAGAACGCTGTATATAGGGTCTGTAAATACTACGACTAAAATAGATAAGTGTACCTGTACAGTATATACACTCCGAATGGAGGTGACATAGCAATACAGTCTCAATCACATAATCAAAGCTAAGGTAGATAGCATGAAAAGAGATATAATCGATAAAACAGGAAACGAGTCCAAAATCCATCAAGTCAGAGCTAACACAACATCCAGAGTCTCAGATAGTATAAGTATAAAGATACTACAAACTGAAATGTACTAGCTGGCTCGTAGGCCAGGCAAACCTATCTAAACTATGCTACTCAGGGTGAGCAAAGTCCAGTGGCTCTACCAATAAGCCACGGTCTAAATCTAGTCAATCAGAATCAACTCCATAGTAGGTCGGGCACTCAGTCTCAGAGTCATCTGTAAAATTTGTCAACGGTATCCTGTCAGAAAATGAGCAAGTACAAACACCAACAGCAGTTCCATATGAATTGAGAAATACTATAAGAGACAACAATAATGAAATACAAGACAAAAGATATATGCGACTTGGGAACCATTTGAAAGTCGAGTTACAACCCTTGAACCAAACAAGGACCGGAGTTGTAACCCTTCTTTCAAACAGAACTTGGTCTCAAGATATGGTACAGTATAAAAGGCAGGTAGAGCATGCGAGAAAGGAAACCATAGCATGGTGAAAGTATAGTAAGTAAAGATGAACTGGAAATATAAGATATGACAATAAACATAAAAGGTGATTTGAATTATTAGAGCGATATGTGATCGGCTAGGGAAGCAAGAGATGGTTATCCACTTTGCCCGACAATCGCGGTGTACTCAACGGAGAGTCATGCCGTCCAACCTGGATAACTGGTAATGGGGTGTCTGCAACACCCTACGTGAGGTGAGGGTGACACTAGCAAAATATAGTTACAGGAAGGCTTGATCACATAACCCCTAATAATTCCCCCATCTCCGAATAGTATCACGGATCCGGACATGGCACATCATGACACTGGGGTTCAAGATCAGGGGGCCAGCCCACTCCCAAATCAGTGTCTATATAAGTACAGGAACACAGGAATATCACATACTCATATACCAAGAGAGTCTAGGAATAACATCTCATGACAGGATCCGACTGTATACTAGTCCGTGAAACAGTCGTGTCAGAAATCATGTAAAATACTACGACTGAATCGGATATAGTAGATATCGAGACAATAAAAACTATCAGTGAATGTACTCACCTGTGGTCCTGAGCTGATAAGGTGAACAGACGCTCAGAGTGATCACAGACCTAAAATAAGATACTATGAGTCAAACAGGGCTTATAAGCTGAAAAAGGAAACTAATATAATCCATGAATGCAAGTCTAAGTCAAAACTAGGTCAATCTAGGTCAAACTGAGTCATACTAGGTCATACTGGTTCATACTAGGTCATACTAGGTCACTGGGAGTCATTCCAAGTCAAACTAGGTCAATCGGGATCAACGGTTGACTTACAGTTGACTTTTGGTCAAAAGTCAACTCTGGTCAACTCTGGTTAACTCTGGTCAACTCTAGGTCAAACTAGTCTAATGTTGACCAACTATTGACTTTCAGTCAACTGGTCAACTCTGGATTGGTTTCGGTCAAATCGGGTCGCTTAAAGACTAAGTTTGACTCTCGGTTGACTATTGTTGACTTTTGGTCAAAAAGGTCAACCGACGTCAAAACTAGTCTATGAGCACCATATTTGATCATTACCAACCACGGGAATCAAGTTCTAATCCTATCTTAGACTTCTAACACCAATATCCTATTTCTAGGCAAAACTAGTATTTACCCTTCTAAGGTAAATCCCGATACCTTGCCCAATAACAATGAAACCCTGCAAATACCCATGGTACTAGCCTAGGCTCCTTAGGGTAGCTAGATATCAACCCATCTAAGGTTTACCTACCAAGAAATTTGGGTATCCTAGGTATCTAGGCTATGTTAGGATACGGGGTATTGATTTACCCTATTACCTACTCTATCTCATGAATTTTACCCTTTTCTCTACCACACTCATCTACACCACTCACTCTCATGATACACTCCTATATTTATCATACCCATAGGCTCTCCTATAGGTTTCCTATTAGTTTAGATATAGGCTATACTATAGGATACTAGTTTCCCTCACTAAGCTCTCACTAACACACACAATATCTCACAAATACACACATACACACAAAGGCAATTTATGGACTGATTTAAGTGGACTTGTGGACTGATTTATAGGGGTTTGTGGACTGAAATTGATGGTGTTATAGGGCTGTGCATGTGGGGAAAGTTAAGGATTGATTTGGTGTCAAAGTGGAGGCTAATATGTGGTGTTTAAATGGGACTAAGGGGCTGCCAACCATGGGCTAAATTAGGACAGCCATGGGGGCTACAAAGGGCTGTCACTACTAAAATACCCAACTTTACCGACGGAAGTTTAGCGACGGAAGGATTCCGTCGCTAATAGCGACCAGTTTTCGACTTCTTAGCGACGGATTAGCGACAGACAACATAACATAATTTTTTTAATTTTAAATGTAACAATTTGTCGGTTTTCCGTCGCTCAGTCGACGAACGTTAGCGACGGATTCAGTTGTCGTCGCTTGTTCGTCGCAAATGTTGGCGGCAAAATCTTTAAAGCATTGGCGGGAACTTTAGCGACTAACTAGCGACGGATATATCCGTCGGAACACTGCTTTTATTTGGCGACGGTTAGCGACTAATTTATTCCGTCGCTATTCCGTCGCTAGACTCTGTGCCCTAACTTAAACTGAACCGACGGGGGGGAATTTTTCATTCCCCCCAAAACACTCTCTCTCTCGCGGCTCTCTCTCTCTCTCTCTCGCGGCTCTCTCTCTCCGACACTCTCGCGGCTCTCTCTCTCTCTCTCTCGCAGGTATCTCTCTCTCTCTCTCTCTCTCTCTCTCTCTCTCACTAATTTTTGGTTTTGTGGGGGTCGGCTTCGCGGGGGGTGGAGAGGGCGGGGGGGGGGGGTGGTGAATGGGGGGGAGGGTCAGGGGGGGTGAGGGTGGCTGGGGGGGTTCGGGTTCGGGTTAGGGTTAGGGGTGGTGGGGGGCTGGGGGGTGATGTGGGGCTGGGGGGGTTCGGGTTCGGGTTAGGGTGGTGGGGGGGAGGGTCAGGGGGGGTGAGGGTGGCTGGGGGGTGAGGGTTAGGGTTAGGGGGGGTGGGGGGAGGGGCAGGGGGGTGAGGGTTAGGGTTTCTTTCCTTTGTTCAGATATTTATGATCCCGCCCGCCATAGTGTTGAAAATCAACTGCTGAGAACAACCGCATGATATTGAGTCTATTTTTGTTCATCTACTAGAACTAGAATATTTGTTCGTCCTCAAACAAAAAATTGACACGTATTAAATCTATTCAAAATAAACCACTTTGAAAGTGATTTTGTAAGAACATCTCCAACCCTATTGTCTTGTTTTGTGTTGTGTATTCTATATGGCATGAGACACTACTAATAAATTTATTATCATGTTCAATATTTCTATGCAATTATAGATAAACAACTTTGAAGATTAAGGATCGATTCAATAAGACCAATTCACCGTTGTCGACATGCAAGTCAGAGAGATCTAACGAGTGAGAGACGTGATTATGGAGGCTTTTTTGTGTTCTTGTGTGTTAGATGTTTGTTTCCTTTTCCTCATTATATATGTTTGAAGTATTAATTAGAAAGAAATCATGTGCATTAATTGCACTTATCTTTTAAGAGAGCCCTCAACATGAACAATGTCAACAACAACTAACACATCAACCCTCTTAGGCCCGCTAATTATTTAATTTTTCATCGATTTGCTTACCAAAACTTTGTTTTAGGAAAATAAAATAAAATTGTACATACGTTAATTGTCCAACGCTCTAATCCATAAAATATGAATAGTCGTAACTGTATTATATAATTTTTGCTTCAACTGGAAAGTTATCTTCTGACCGCAATAAGTAAGCAAAAGAAAGTTATCTTCTGACCGCAATAATTGTACTTACTATTTTGAACACTCACAAACATGTGACACCACACACATTGTTGGAATTACTCACACTCACTCCTTGACACATTGGCTTGACACTTGCACTTGCACATCACTTGACCACATATCACACACATTTTCCTCTACACACACAACACCCATAGGTACACACACATGTCCACTGTTCCCAGATTTTCTCCTTATCCTGTTCTCAGTTTTCAGCCCTTAACCTTTGTGTGTGAGTGAATGCTCTTGGTGAGTTAGTATATTAGATTGGATGTTGAGGATGTATATTTGTATATATATATATATATATATATATATATATATATATATTGAGGATTTCACATATGTATATAGGTATATGTGGTATGCCATAGACAGTTGACCAGGTTTGACTTAGAGTTGACTTTGACCTAGATTGGCCTAGAAATCATTTAGACTGAGATTCGAATGAGGAATGGTATGTGAAATGTGGACTGAGAATTAACTTCATTTCCTTAATACTTGATATTGATTCATCCCTTTTAGACTGATTTGAAGATTGAGCCCACATGAACACATGCCCACTGTAAGTTGGTTCCTGAAATCTGAGTTTCCTATTTAATGTTTACTGTTTGTTAAATCCTGAGAAATTCTTAATCACTGTCTTGGGTCGAACTGAGAATGTAATTTAAGATACAGATTCTTATGTTTAGTTTGTCTTACGATACAGATTTTCACATCCAAATTGAGGATGAGTCGTTATTTTGTTGATCGTACATGGATGTACAAACGGCAACACGAGAGTAGAATTGGTGTGAGTGACGATTTTCAGGCAGGCGTGGAAGTATTTCTTAATTATGCAATGAGCAAAGCTCAGTACATGGACGGTAACAAAATTAAGTGTCCATGTGTTAAATGTCACAATAGACGTTACGAAGAAGTGGTGACTGTGAGAGATCATTTGACCCGTAAGGGTTTCGTACGTAATTACGGCCTGTGGTCATCGCAAGGTGAACTATATTCGGAAAGACAGGCTGCAGAAGCTGCTACTTATGCTTTTGATGATAATGCTGCAACGGATGTCATCGAAGACCACGGATGCTCTGTTGATTATGGAGATCTGCAGAACCTTGCACGAGATATGGTGTATGATGCGGCAGGGCCTAATTTTGATCCGGAGGATCCTAATCCCGAGGCGAAGGAGTTCTATGACATGTTTCAGGACGCAGATACTTCTCTATATCCTGGTTGTGAGACTCATTCCGCACTGTCAGTGACGATGCGGTTGTTGAACATAAAGTCTGATTTTAACTTGCCACAAGCTTGCTATAATCGGATCACAGAAGTAATCAAGGAGGTGTTACCGAAGGAATCAAAAGAGCTACCAAAAAACTTCTACAAGTCAAAGATGATGGTCCGACAACTGGGACTGGGGTACGAGAAGATAGATTGTTGTCGCAACGGGTGCATGTTGTACTACAAAGAGAATTGCGTATCAGAAAGTTGCAGCTTCTGTAATGCGGATCGTTACAAGCCAGTACAGGGAAAAGGAAAGTCGACTAGAAAACGACGTCCTTACAAGTATATGCATTACTTGTCGATCACGAAGCGCTTGCAGAGGATGTATATGTCTCTAAATACAGCAGAACACATGACGTGGCACAGCGAAGAACGCATAAAGGACGAAGGAGAATTGTCACATCCTTCGGATGGAGAGGCGTGGAAACATTTTGATTTGTGTCATCCAGATTTTGCTGCAGAGCCTAGAAATGTACGCCTGGCGCTATGTGCTGATGGCTTCGCCCCTTTCGGACAGTCGGGATCTCAGTACTCATGCTGGCCGGTCATTCTTACCCCTTACAATCTGCCACCATGGATGTGTATGAAGACTCCTTATATGTTTCTGACAGCTATCATACCCGGTCCTAAAAATCCGACGAAGAACATCGATATATATTTACAGCCGTTGGTGGATGAGCTGAAACAGCTGTGGGAGATCGGCGTCACGACTTATGATATTTCCAGGAAACAGAACTTTCAGATGAGAGCTTCACTCATGTGGACAATCAATGATTTTCCAGCATACGGTATGCTGTCGGGATGGAGTACGCACGGCAACATGTCTTGTCCGATATGCATGGAAAATAGTAAGGCGTTCCGCCTTAGGCATGGAGGAAAAACTTCTTTCTTTGACTGTCACCGTCAATTTCTGCCCGCGACCCATCCTTGGAGAAAGAATAAGGACGCGTTCAGATATGGAAAACAAGAATTTTCTCAACCTCCTGCCAGATTTTCGGGATACGATATTTGGGAAGCTGTAAAGGAATTGCCCACCGCAATGGAAGATCCATCGAACCATCGTGTCGAGGGGTTCGGACAAAGCCATAACTGGACCAAACGGAGTATCTTCTGGGACTTGCCTTATTGGAAAGATAATCTTATAAGGCATAATCTTGATGTCATGCATATCGAAAAGAACGTGTTCGATAATGTCTTCAATACCGTCATGGATATTAAAGGAAAGACGAAGGACAATCCAAAAGCAAGACAAGACATAGCCGAGATATGCAAGCGTCCTCATCTGAACTTGATACAAAGGGGTGCTGGTGGACAATTAAGTAAGCCTATAGCGCCATACACATTGAGCAAGAAAGATAGATTAATAATCTGCAAGTGGATATCTAATTTAAGATTTCCCGACGGCTATGTTTCGAATTTGTCTAGATGCGTTGATCTCAATGAACGCAAGCTAACGGGAATGAAGAGTCACGACTGCCACGTGTTTATGGAAAGATTACTGCCCATTGCTTTGAGAGAGTTGTTGCCTTCTGCTGTATGGGTTCCGTTGGCCGAGCTGTCTACATTCTTCAGGGATATCTGTTCAACTAAGCTGACGGTGCAACATATGGTACAACTTGAGGAGAAGATTGTCTTAACAATCTGCAAGTTAGAGAAAATATTTCCACCGGGCTTTTTCGACAGCATGGAGCATCTACCGATTCATCTAGCATACGAAGCCCGTGTCGGTGCATCTGTTCATTATCGATGGATGTACCCCTTTGAAAGGTAAATAAAAACCGATATAATTTAAGTGAAATTTAAGTGGATTTTACAATTCATTGTTAATTCTCAAGATAATTTGTCTCTTTAGGTACCTACACCATCTAAAGAAGAAAGTTGGCAACAAGGCTCATATAGAGGCTTCGATATGCGAATCATATCTTATCGAGGAGGTGTCAAATTTCTGCTCCATTTATTTCGATACTCATGTCGAGACAAATCGAAATAGACCTCAAAGGAATGAAGAAGACGTTAAGGATGGAGGTATATTCAATTTAAGGGGCAAGCCTATTGGGGCTAGTAAGAAACGGTGGTTGACCGACGATGAGTATGATACCGCTCACCGATATGTCTTGTTAAATTGTGACATACAAGAAGTGAGAGATTTGGAGAAGTAAGTGACTACGCCTCGTTATAATCTCTAATTTGGTGAATTAAGTGACTACACTTATTTTTATTCTCTCTAACAGTGTATTTAGAGGTGAAGTCAAAATGAGGACACCATATATTACAGATGAGGGACTTCAAAGAGAGGTTGATTGTACCTTTCCGTCCTGGTTTCGTAAATACGTAAGTAACTGAGATAATATGTTATGCGGCTACCATTAAAATATATGCAGCTAAAATATTTAAATTATCAATACATGTTTACAGGTTTTATTGCCTGAAACAACACTCATAAATGAGAGCATTCGTTATTTGGCATTGGGACCGAAGAAGCATGCAAAGACTTTGTCAGGCTATGTCGTTAATGGCTTCAAGTTTAAGTCAACTCAGCATGCTATAAATGCCGAATTTCTCAATGACGGCTTCGATACCAAGAATTCTGGTGTTTGCATAAGAGGCACCATCTATGACGACGAGCCGGACTTTGACTATTATGGAGTGCTTCGGGAGATTGTAGATTTACAATATAGTGGCCCATATGATATGCATATTGTGATGTTCAAATGTGAGTGGTTCGATACGAGACCAAATATCGGTTGGAGAATCGATAAACAATTTGGATTCGTCGATATAAATCATCGCAGGAGGTATAGAGGGTCCGACACGTTTGCGATAGCAAGTCAGGCTGTTCAAGTCTACTATACAAGCTACCCAAGGCGTCGTAGAGATCGATTTGACTGGTGGGCAGTATGCAAGATTAAATCTAGAAATACATTTAACGTTGGAGACCCAGCATACCAAGAGGACCAGATCGAGAAGCCCCAATACATGGGACAACAATCGGATACCATGGACGTGGAAGATGTCGATATACCTCATGCTGAGGAAAATAGAGGGGAGGAAGAGGTTGATATACAAGACTTAGCTGTCAACCAGGGGAGAAAGAGGCGTCTTGTCCCAAGTATTGAGCCTGAAGAAGAAGAAGAAGAAGAAGAAGAAGAAGAGAAGAAGAAGAAGAAGAAGAAGAGGATGAGGATGAGGATGAGGATGATGATACAGATGAAGTCGACGATGAGGATGATGATATAGATGAAGTCGACGATGAGAATGAGGATGAGAACGATGACGATGACGATGAGGACGAGGACGATAACGATGATTAGATTAAATATCGGTATATATTAGAAGCACTTACAACTAACTTAGTGAATTCAGTTTAGACGGACACATTCTTATTTCAGTTTATGGTTTTGTCGTTCGATCATCTACTTATTGTATGATTTTCTTTTTACAGATGGCACTCTTAGTTCTCATTGTCTTGACGGCACTCGCCGCCCTGCTGGTATATATATTTTAGTTCAGTTTAATATTCATTTATACTTCTATATTGTTAATTATATTTATGTGTTCTATTTACAGGTCATGGTCACTACCACTCGTGCTGGTGGTAGCCGTGGTGGTGCTGGTGGTGGCGGTACTGGCCGTGGTGGGCGTGGTGGTAGCGGTGGCCGTGGACGTGATGGTAGCGGCCGTGGACGTGATGGTAGCGGTCGTGGTGGTAGCGGCCGTGGTCGCCTTCCACATACCCCGGATATAGAGTCCTCCGATCCCGACCTGGAGAGCCCGGCCACAGACTCTTCCCGCCGTCGATCTATCTCTGCGACCCATCCTTCATCTTCATCGAGGCCTGAGACTCCATCCGCTAGCGGATCCGTTCCGCCCCCGGATGCACCAGCGGGTACACCATCAGTTACTGCAGGGTGGGCTCCGGAGTACCCCCGGATTCAGCTTCATCCTGCTACCGGTGAGTACATCCGCGGAGCCGCGGATCCTCCGACGCCTCCAGAGAGGCCGATAGGCGAGAACCGACGCGAGCTATGGCCCGCGGGTGATACGTAAGTAAATTTAAGTTAATTTATTAAATTTGTTTCATTTATTCAAGTTAATAATCCGGTCTTTGCTTCTTTGTAGGTTTTTCCCGTTTGATGCTGCCCGGATACTCGGGCAAATTATCCGGGAAAACTACCATGGCCCTTACCTCAATTTTTCTGAGGTGCCTCATAACATGCAGTACGTCTGGCTCGAGGAGATGAAGGTATATATATATATCTTTTGGTTAATTATTAATTATTCTTTAATCCACTAATTTTTTAATTACGTGATAATTTTATTTGCATGTCAGACGACGTTCTGGTGGCCCCCCCATCGCGAGGAGTTGATTCGCAAGGCCTACAAAGCCGCCGCCGGGAAGAAGATACGGGATGCGGTGTACGACGTTCGTACGGCGCATTCGAGGAAGAAGTGGCCCCGGGAGGAGTACTACGAGCAGATGTTGGATAAGATGAATACTGCTCAGTACAGGGAGAAATCAGAGAAAGCGAAGGCGAGCAGACAGGTCGCTGCTCTGCATACAGGAGGTTCAAAGCCCCACGCAGCGACGCGTGCAGATTTGGTGAGATACCGCAAATTTATTTCACTATTAAATTCGGTACTATTAATATACGTAGTTAATTAAATTCGACGTATATTTCGTATGCAGGCACGACAGGCGGTAAAGGAGGGGAGAGAGCCGGAGTCGGTCACCGCCTACGATGTATTCCTGCATACACACAAGAGGCGGGCAGACGGGAGCTTCGTCGACGCGAGGGCCCAGGCGACTGATGTAAGTAATTACGTTTATGAGATTTATATTAGAAATATAATTATTGTTAACTTAATTAGGTGAACGTAGGATTCAAATTATAACTTAGGGAAACATAGGATTTAGATTATAACTTAGGAAAACTTATAGTATAAACACATTCATTGGATAGGCTGCATATCGTGAGGCCCTTAGTCAGATTGAGCCCCCTGCCGAGGTTGTCGGCGAGACGACGCCCACCCAGACGCCCTCTTCTATGGCGGCTCGCTACGACGACGTGTTCGTAGAGTCTGTCGGCGGCTTTAATAAAGGGCGCGTCTACGACGTAGGTTCCATGGCGGCGTCGTTGCAGGGCGCGACTCCGAGATATCCACCGCCCCCGCCTCCTCCCGCACCTCCGTCGGACGATATGAGGCAGCAGCTTGCGACTCTCACCTCCGATATGTCGGAAATGCGGAGTCTAATGTCGGATGTGCTGGAGCGCCTTCCGCGTCCTTCTTCTGCTCCCGGTCCAGATCCGTCTGCTCCCGGTACGTCTACTGCGGTTGCCGGTCCTTCCGACCCTGGACGTTATTCATTTGACCGTAATGCCGAGGTCCGCCTGGTACCGGATACTGCGCTCATTGGGCTCATGGACATGATGTCGGCAGAGCAGCTCCGCAACCTTCCAGAGCATGTGTTGTCCCAGGTGCCGGCGTACATGGTGGAAGAGTACATCCGCCGGGCCGATCGACGACCCCCCCATCTCAATGATATTTGTATTATTTTTGGATATTTGTACTGTTTGGATATTATGAATTTGTTTGGATATTATGAATTTGTGTATTTGTGTTTGGATATTTCTGTTTGATATTGGATATTATGAATTTGGATATTTGTTGATCGTACATGGATGTTTGGATATTGGATATTGGATATTGGATATTTCTGTTTGATATTGGATATTGGATATTTCTGTTTGATATTGGATATTGGATATTGGATATTGGATATTGGATATTGGATATTGGATATTTGGTGAAATAGAATGTTTCTGTAATTTTTTTTTCTTAATGTTGCATTTAGCGACGGACTAGCGACTAACTAGCGACGGATATTTGCAGTTACCGACGGACTAGCGACGGGATTTCCGTCGCTAACTGGGTGTGTGAATGTTAGCGACAACCTAGCGGCTACCTAGCGACGGCAAATCCGTCGCTACCTGGGTGATATAAATATTTTGCAGTTAGCGACGACCTAGCGGCTACCTAGCGACGGCGAATCCGTCGACATGGTTCTGGAAATATGGTAGATTTCCAGAGACTTAGCGACGGATAGTTGGTCGCTAATCCGTCGCTAATATGTCGAGGATGACGACGGACTAGCGACGGATTAGCGACCAATTATCCGTCGACATGGTTCTGGAAATATGGAAGCTTTCCAGAACCAGGCCGACGCCCTTGCCGTCGCTAAGCCGTCGCTAAAACGTCGCGGTTAACGACGGTATGGCGACGGACTAGCGACTGATTTTGCGTATCATGACCTTTCTGATACGCTTTTACCGACCTATTTACGACGGCTTCGCGACGAATATTTTAATATTATATGGCATGTAAACCGACGAAAATAAGTCGCTAATCCGTCGCTAATCCGTTGAAAGTCAGCCGTCGGTAATCCGTCGCTAGTCCGTCGGTTAATCATTTGTCCGACGGCTTAGCGACGGGAAGATTATAGCGACGACGCTTTTCCCGACGGCTATTTTCATCAAATATCCGTCGCTAAGCCGTCGGTAAGTCATGTTACCGACGGTCTAGCGACGGATCTGGCCGTCGCTAAAGCTGGTTATTTTGGTAGTGTGTGTTTGACAGCGTCTAGGGGAAAAATGTGGGCTGTTGCGGCTGTTTTGATGGCAATTTTGGACAACCAAGTGGAGGAGTTTGTATGGGCTGTTTTGGGAGTTATAAGGGACTGTTATGAAGGGTTTTGGGGGGTTGTTTTGGGGTAGAAGTGGGGGGGGGCTGTTCTTGGACTGTGGGGACTGCCAAGTGGCTATGATTGGGTGCTCTCCCTCCCCTCCAACACTCTCTACACACCACTCCACATCTCTCCCTATAGCTCCTCTATCTAACTCTCACACAATACTCCTCTACCCCTCTCTATATTTACTCTCTCAACCACCACTCACACATTCAAACAAACACCTATCCTACACCAACACACACACATTCCAAGCCTCACTAGGCTGACCACTAGTGCTCCCATCCAAACACAAGCATCACACCATCACCTCAAATATATCCACATATATATATATATATAAGCCATATATACATATATATATAAAGAATGATATATATAACCTTATATATATACAAATAGGAAATATGAATATGATACATGAAAAAATACATTCTAAACACATGTAAAAATCTGGAATAATAGTTAGAACACACCAAAACCAATGCACAACAATATCCATGTGTCCAAATAGGGGGTTTTCCTATTAGGACACAATCCTACATATTGGACACCTCTAAAACTGTCCAAAAGGACACAAAATAGTCTCTAATGGAGACACAACCATGGGACACATTCCTATGGGTTCCTAACCATTCTACATGAAAGGGAAAACTAATTTAGAGAAGGGTTTACCTATTTTTGGAGATGGAAAAATGGTGGAGCTCTCAAGAAATGGGAAGAACCTTTGAAGAAGAAGAAGAAGAAGAAGTGGATGAGAACAATGAAAGTGATTTTCTCTCTCCTCTCCACCCCTACATGTGGCCGGCCAAGCTAGTCCAAAACCCCCTTTTCCTAATTACAAGTTTGCCCCTCTATTGTTCTATTAGCTCTTTACAAGTTTGCTTAGGGTTTGGGGGTTAAAAATGTAAATCTAAAGTTCTAATTAGGTCTAACCTAATCCATGGGGTCATAACTAATCCCTATAACTTTTGATGGTAATATTATGGGCCATGGCTAGCTAGTGTGTGGGCCCGCTAAGGTCAAAACTACCCCGGGTCCCGAAACAAGTCAAAACAAGTCGGAATGAGTTAAAATTCGAACCCGATTCTAATAACCCCAAAATAATACAATAAATAAATGAATAATTCCAAAATAATTTTTAAAGTGGAAATTTACCAAAATATCCCTATTCATGAAAACTGGGGGTGACAAATAGGCAGCCCTTGAACCCAGTTATGTGAGTTAGGTGTTAGAGAATAGTAAGGGTGAGTGTGAGGTTAGTGAAGGATTAGTTAGATGTGTATTAGAGTGTGAGTGTTACTTGGCCTTTAGGCCATGAGTGAGTTAAGTGAGGGTGAGTTGACTTGGTTGATGAGTGTGAGAGTGGAGTATGTGAGTTAGAGTTGAGTTAGAGTTAGAGTTAGAGTTAGAGTGTGAGGAGTAGAGTTGAGAAACTCATATTTTGGGTATGGTATGTTAGAGAGTTAGAGAGGTATTGTATAGGACATATCTCTATATGAAACCTATAGGTTATGGGTTTAAGTAGAGGGTCTACCTTATATATATAGTGTAATATATATGCTTTGAGAGACTTGTATATATATATATATATATATATATATATATATATATATATATATGTCTTGTTATATAGGGATACCTAAAATTGACTTATTAAACATATAATTGACTTGTTAAGCCTAGATTAGACTAACTTAGACTAGTTGAGCATGGTTGACCAAACCTTAACTAGTTTGACCTAGTTTAACTAGAGTTGACCGAGTTTGACTTTTAGAGTTGACTAGAGTTGACTTTGGTCCAGATTGACCTAGAAATATGTAGATGCATTGTACTCTTCAAATTATAATCCCTTTGTATACATCATGACTTGTGTTTCTCTAAATAGGACTCAGATACCTCGTTTCGGACAATATATTCCCATAGACATTCAGATCGCAGGTGAGTACATTCTCTGATCATTTCATACTTGCTAGGACTTATATTCATGTTCTAGATTACTTTACTTGATACTGACACTTGTTATCACGGATTAGTACTATATGGATCTTTCATGCGATGTTATCCCCTCATCGGATACATCGAGTATTTCGTGTTCATGTACTTTATCATGGACATCGTGTACTCCTTGTGTTCGGGTTATTCGTGTACAAATCATATGAAAATATGTACTCTCATGTGCTCACATGATCATCGTGTACAACTATACTTCGTGTGCAATAACATAACTTGACTGGATCCTTGTATATTGATTGGGGAGGGTAAGTAGGAAATGGTTATGAGATCAAAACGTGTTACGATCCGCACCCAATATTTGGGCCCGAATTGTGCACACGCCTAGCCTACGCCGCAGAGTCGACGGTAGAATGCTGTAACAATATGATGAACATCCATACCCAATGATAATCCACACTTGGGAACCAATAATACTATATCATAACTCAGCTCTAAAGATGAATATAAATAGAACCATCTCAAAGTAAGAAATGCGTGATGTTTAAAGAACAAATAAAATCTTAACTACATGTCTCATAGTCCACTCAGTAAACACTACAATGTCTCAGCACTAACTAAAGATAACTAAGCGCAGGAGGATCAGATGCTACATACTCCTCCTGATAGGCAAAGTCTGTCTCTACTGTATCTCCCAAGTACGGGCCATACTGGTCACTGGTACACGACCTCTTCGCAATCACCTAAAATTTGTTTGGTTACCCACTCAGGATAGAACAAGTACAATTTACTGAATGCAGTTCCAATATATGAAAGTGACTATAAACAGAGGTTAGCCTTTAAATATATGATTTGAAAAAAATAAGCGAAGAAAGACATAATAAAACTAAATATAGAAAAAAAAACCGAGTAATAAGTACAAAGAAAATACTCACCGACTGACTGATTGAAGTACCTTTGATATGTGATCGGTCTCGAGACAATTACATGACACTGTCTACGATATTAACACTGTATAATATAACACTGTCTACACGGTATAATGCAATAATGAATCACTGTCTATATGGTATAATATAATAGTAAATCACTGTCTACATGGTATACACTGTATAAGGTCAGATCACACATCCTTGGTACTTTACCTCCCTGACATGATAGAATATAACCAACGTAAACGACAAAAATTACATATCTATTGACTAACAATAAAATATAGTAAAGATCAATATCAAAAGCAAACAATAAACTGTACTCGCCTAGGGTCCTGAGCTGTAGATACGGTTCACTTGCTGAGTCAAGGATCTCCAGAACCTATATTGCAATTAACTCGCAACAACACATGAATGAATCTATCAATATTTCCTTCTTCTAACTCTAAGTTTTGTAATTTAGAACCTGAGTTACATGGTTTTCATAATCCTTCCTATATTCTCTCTTCTTTTAGGCTCTTCTACTAACACCATATATTTTACTCATAGTTTATATCTAGGTGTCTTAGTAATTAGGCCTGGTCAACTTTTGTGATTTGCTTAAGGCTAGTATACTACTCTCAGGTTTGTTCACTGATGCAACTACCATATTGGTATTCTAACACTGCCCTGTACATTCCTGTATAACCCTTATCTTTCTCTTTTTAATATCTTATTTGGATGAGTGCTATTCTAGCCATGACCCTCACTTGTGATACTTGGTAAGGTCTTCCAATTTTATGTTGGTACTGTACTCGACTCCAGTGGTATCTTAGGATACTTAGCCAACTCTCTCTATCTTGCTCTTAACCTGACCCTATATAGTTTCCTACTGATGTGTTACTACTCCAAGTTTAGGTGCAGAACATACCTCCATGCCATAACTCCCTAATCTGCCCATAAGGCCTACCCTCCTTTATAATAACTTTGCTGGTACCCTTAGCTTAGGTATGTACCAACCTATTAGTCATATGCTTTCCTTATTGCTTATGGGTGTCAGGTTTGTTGGCTAAAGAGGCTTGGCTAAAGAGACTTTTACCTATCTCTGCATTACCAATTAAAAGTCTGATTGGAACTTAGCTATCCTACTGGTATACAAATATAGTATCACAGAATTGGGGATAGGACCACATACACCTGTGATTAGACCCAACTGTTATGGGACAGATCCTATACTCCTATCCTACCCGCCTATCCTTGTGCTAACTGAATCTAGCAGTGCCTCTACCCACCTTCATCAATCATCCAGTTTGCAAGGACCCATGCTACTCATGTTAATGATACTCGTTGCACAGAGGTTTTACTGATATCCAGGTTTTATGCCAACCTTGCTTGCTGCATTTGACCATGAGCTTCTGTTGTATATACTCAGGTGCATTAAAGAATTGGTTTCACATTGCTATACAGATGAGAGCTCAAAAAGGTTCTATCTCAGGTAATTATTTCAAGAGACAACATATTTTAAGTTGCCTATCATAGTTACTAGGCAGGGTCATGCTGACAGCTTGCACCTGGACTTTGAGAGTTCTCTCGTACGTTACATATATAACTAATCCTTCTCTTGTATCATAACTCTCTGGACACTTGACTCTTTACACACTGTACCCTGGGCACCTATACTCATGTAGGGACTGACGCACATGGTATGGACTACTAACCCTTGCTCTGTTTCCTAATATTTATCCCATAACTTGCTAATTACTCATATTGGATTTCTGATACCTTGCCACTAAGCTGGTACCTCTAGCAGGAATACTAATACTCATTGCCTATATTTCTACTACACCTGTACTGGGGTATCTTATTGATGCGATTTCCTAATTGCTTATAGGCTGGGCTTAGCTTGGGAATGTGGTATCTACTGTCCAAACTGACAGTAGGATACCAACTGCAGGTAATTACCTATACCAATATGTTACTCTTGAGTAAATTGACTATCCTCATTAATCTGGTAGATATTACTCAACCTGTATCAATAGATACTTGGACAAGTAATTTATGGTACAAGGCCATGTGTCTTGGACAGATGGGTACATGAGTATATATCTACTCTAGTCTGTACTTGATGCACAGCTCCCCCAGGTTTAGGTAATAGTCCACACTAGTTTCTAATTGTACTTTGTATGAGGGCCACCAATCTCATCTTAATGTATACTCCTACTGGTCCTTAACACATACAGGGGACTCGGTACCTATAGATAGATGTATCAATCACATACCCCCATCAAATATTCGAACTCTATTGCCCTGGTATGGGCTTAAATCTATATTAACACCATTCCCTATTCCTTTGTTGTACCCAGGGGTTAGAACACCCCAACCTCATCTCTGATGTTCGATTCTTCCTATTCTTCGTCTGGGTTCTATTAGGAATTTTAACAAATACCTACAACGTGATGATAACTGCTACATTTAAGGATTTGATAGGAAAACGTTGTGTAAAATGAAGTACCTGTTGTAGAATTTGAACGTCTCTTCTCCATGAGATACGCCAAGGTTGATTCGACTGAAGAACAACAGGTGGTGGCAAGGTTTTAGGGTTTTGCTAAGAGGAACTGATCGATCCTCTGCTACATATTTATACCATACTTTTAGATAGGGTCGAGGTTGATTTGGATTGATCTGTGATAGTGACAAAGATTTATAGAAATCTCCAGTTCTAAATCTGGACAGTTTGAATATAGGGTTGTGGTGCTGGCCGTTTGGAAATTTTGAATTCAAGGGTGATCGACTTTAAACATAGTGTTTTGAATTGGTGAAATTGCATCTAAGACCCTTCATCTTTTTTATTTACTAGGACTAATACATTATATATATATATATATATATATATATATATATATATATATATATATACATATAGCCCCGATTTCGTCGAATCGATAGTCGTCCCCCGGGCGTGATGCCGTGCGAACCTAATTTGCGATCGCACAAGGCCTAGTCATAAGGTAATCCGAGACACGAGATCTAAGAGAGTACGCAGACAAATTGATACACACAATAAGTAAAAGAAACTTGATTCTTTATTGATAATGAACATCATTTACAGACTCCGGTACAAGACTCATTGTCGTGCGGGCTACAACATGACTCGATTACAAAAGAGTGCCGATGAGATAGCCGTTCCATACATTGCATACGTCCCTCAATATACACAAGTACTCCATTGACCTGGATGGGAGGGACGCTGAGTCATTTGTCTTAGACTGTCGAGAGCCTTCAAAAGTAAGTCGCAGAGTAAGTCTTCGACGCGCGGCCGAAGCTTCAAAAGTCACGAACTGCCGCCGAGCTAGCTGGCACGTCCTTCCTGGTTCGCTGGGACCTGCAAAGAGCGAGGATCAGCACGAAACACATGTACTGGCGAATGGCTAATTAAATCCAAGCTCTGCATTTGATTCAAGAAGTTTCGTAAACATGTTAGCTAGCTACTTCAATGATCTTTCTAACCATCCTGTACGATTTGCATGTTAACATGTTTTGAGGCAAGCATATGAACTTGTATATCATTAAGCAATTATCATGTTCATCCCGTGTCCCGTGCACCTGTTAAGCAAAAATTTTGAAGTCTTTTTCAATTTTTCGACAACTTTGAAGGGGGTCTTGTAGGCCTTTAAAAATGACAGTCACGCTGAGTTGATCAGGACAGAGTCAAAAGTCACGCTCAGTTGATCCAGACAATATTTACAAATCACGCTGGGGAGACAGCTCATCATTTGTCAGAGAGTAATTATGACTGACAGCACAACAGTCGAAGAATGTCTCTTCGTATACCACGTATGCACAGAATTTGAGAGATCACAGCCGTCTATTGCGTGATTTTCGAAATCTTCTTCAGCAAGACTCAACCTTCGTCAAGTTGGCGTACCAAAAGAGCTTCTTGTCATTTAATGCGACTGACAAAAGCAATCACTGTCAGAGATTTTGTGTCAGTCGAGGCACGCTGAATCAAGACATCTGGCAGTCCTATCTCAAGTCTGCGTGTATTTTGAGCTTTCCCTCAAATCTGCATGGATTCTGAAGTTTTCTTCTTCAAGTCTGCGTGGATTTTGAAGCTTTTTGCCTCAAGTCTGCGTGGATCCTGAAGCTTCTTGCCCCAAGTTTGCGTGGATTTTGAAGCTTTCTATCCCGAGTCTGCGTGGATTTCGTCTTCAACAAGTCTGCATGGATTTCATCAAATTGGAGTACGTGGCAGCCATGCCACTGATCTCTCGCCTGTGTATCCTGTAACTTGCATACGACTCATGCATGATTGCCATGTGTCCAACAGTTACAGGCCACGTCCAGTAACTGCTCACAACCTTGCGTATGTTAAATCCTGCGTGATTTTCACAACTAAGCACAGGCTGTGAAGACAGTTATCTTTTCAGTTATTATTTTTGACTCTATAAATAGAGTTCTTTTTCTTATTCATTGTACAGATACATAGTTATCTACTGTCAAAATTTTGAGAGCTTTTCTTCTTCACATAGTCTAAGGGATAAAGTGATCGTCTTCTAGATCAGATTCCCACAGTTGTAATTTTCCCAGATACACAATAAATAAAGGAATTTATTTATAGAAAACACTATTCCACTCTAAAAGGTAAGAAATGGGCTGACTTGGTAAGCATATCAACAATCACCCATACCGCATCTCGTCCACTAGAACTCCAAGGAAATCCTGTGACGAAGTCCATCGTGATGTGCTCCCACTTCCACTCGGGAATGGGTAGCGGCTGCAATAATTCGGCCACCCTGGTGCTCGGCCTTCACTTGTTGGCATACCAAACACTTGGCCATGAAATAAGCTATCTCCCTCTTCATTCCGTCCCACCAATAATACTGTCGTAAGTCTCGGTACATCTTAATTCCTCCGGGATGAATAGAGAAGTCGAACTGTGTGCTTCCACCATCAACTCCTGTCGTAGCTCTCCATTAGGAACATAAATACGATCACCACATCGTAATGTCCCATCAGGATGAATCCTCAATCCCGTCTGCTCTTCTGCTTCAGTCCTCTCTTTAAGGCATCAAAATTTAGCATCCATGGGCAATGCTGCCTTGATCCTCTCTATTAGCAACGATTGCACTTGGAGATTGGCTAATATGCCATCCGCTCCAGGCAATACTACCTCAATACCAAGCTACTGCAAATCTCTAATCAACTCTCTCTGTGTGGTCAAGAAATGAGCCATGGGCTTACGGCTTAATGCGTCTGCCACAATTTTATCCTTGCCGGATGATAATGTAGCTCGATCTCGTAATCTTTCATCAACTTCAACCAACGTCATTGTCGCATATTGAACTCTTTTTGTGTGAACACATACTTGAGGCTCTTATGATCAATGTAGATATCTACCTTCTCACCGTACAAGTAGTGTCTAAATAGCTTCAAAGCAAAGATAACTGCTGCGAGCTCTAGATCGTGGGTTGAATAATTCTTCTCGTGCACCCTCAACTGTCTCGATGCATATGCTACTACGTGACCATGCTGCCTCAATACCCATCCTAATCCCTTCCCGGATGCATTGTTGTATATCACAAATCCTTCCGGGCCCGATGGTAGTGTCAAGATAGGTGTCGTGGTCAAGCGCTTCTTCAACTCGTCAAAAGCGCGATCAATGTGCTATGCCAATAGCTAGTCGAAAGCATGCGTTGACAGTAAGCACGTAGCTGATGGCAAGCTGTACAGAACTGATTCAGGTGCTCCTGCACCTCATATAACACAGTTCCCAAAGTCCTCCTATCACTTGGGCGTATCTCATGTGCAGAAACTAAGCTAGGGGGCAAGTATTATGGTGACAGACTCATGTAAGCAGTGTGGCTGCGAACGTGAAGTGAGTATGCCCTACAAGCAGCCTTCCCACTCATGACCTAAGCATGTGTCATGCACGGGAATTGGGTAGAGAGGCGCATTCATTACATCTGCGCCCATGCGCCCAGCTTGGTTGCGCGCATGAAATGGACGTAAATATCAATACCTCTTCCTATGACTATATAAGATGATTTCGCACAAGCATAAGGCAGGAGAGACCCTTGTTACGCATATTATGCCCACCTTAAGGCACACTTGTGCTAACATAATCATCAACTCAAGAAGGCAGTCAGTTTTTTGAAGACTGCGACTATCGGCGCTTCTTCGACAATGGCTCGACAAGAGGTTGTCGATAGAAGATGAGGTAAAACTTTTGGTTGCCTCGTGCAATGTTATCAGAAGCTCCCCCTCCCTCAAGAAGATCTCCAAAAATCCTCCTATTTTTGTTAGTGCATCAAAGAGACGACCCCAAGGCAGCAATGGCGGTGCCCAGTACGGGTGTGTTCCAACACACTCGCTCTTAGGCCAAGTCCTCATCAGAGGGAACTGTTACTTCAATGGCAATACAAGCTAGGGTAATAAACCCCCGATATTCTGTGACAACCCGTCGTTCCAACTAGACGAGGGTTTGTACGGGACTGATACAGATGCCTTTGGGGGAGCAAATTATCAACAAGTTGGGGGTAGCTACTCGTTTGAATCGGAAGATGACATCAACTTGTCTGTCTTCCCTCTTGAAGGCAAAGCCCAAAGATATGAGCCGGAGAGTGAAAGATCTACCATACTATCTACTTTCTACCACCTAATGTCAGCATACATGACATGGGGTGATAACGCGGGAAGCATTGAAGGATCGAACCACCTACATCGTATAGAGGCCCTCGAAACAGGCACGTATACATTGACCGAGTCCATGCAAGCTTTTACCCAGGTGGTTCTCGAACTCAAAGACAGATTGCCACCCCGAGCCCCTGCTCCAGCAAATCAAGGCCCGGGGACAAATGGGAAATCTAATGCACCCTCTCAAGTGCCACCTTCAACTGAGAACCGTATATTACCACGGTCATCTGGCCCACAAATGTCAGATGACATGCAATAAGCTCTCAGGGAATTGCATTCTCGATTTGACGCTAAGAATAAATGAGAGTCACTCCAAAAGCTGGGAATTCGGCAACCATATCCTTCTGAATGGAACAATGTGGTTTATCCTTCCAAATATAAACCACAAATACTGACCCTGTTTGACGGGAAGGAGTCTCCCCGTCGATATTTGATATACTTTGCCTCTATTATGGGGTACTTACTAAAAGGTGACGCCTTTCTCACAAGCCTATTCATTGGGGCGTTGCAGGGGGTAGCATACAAATAGTTTTGTAGCCTCTTTGACAACTGCATTTTGTCTTTAGACGATTTGAAACAACTCTTTCTCTTCCCGATTCTATGAGGGGGAATGGACATGATGATGTCCGCTCTTATGGACATTGCTAAAAAAGAGAGCCATTTCGTTCCTACATCGAGTGCTTCCATCAAGCGGCCCTGAGGCTACCTCCTGTGTACCTGAACCTGTGTTGATAGACTCATGCCGCTAAAATATGCTCCCAACAATCAAACTCTGGCACAACGCTCCTCAATGCACGGAGTGGACGACATTCATTATCAGTGTCGACAATGCTGAGAGGAATGCCCAGGAAGCACGCTTACTTGGCGTAAACTTTTCTACACTCGACGATAAAAGAAGACGCCCGTCCAGCAACAACCTTACCAACACCAACAAAGACGGAAAGGAGAAACAAGCCATGACTGTCAACATTTCCAAAGGTTCAGCATCTGTGAACCAAAAGTAGACAAAGGTGAGAAAATTATTCTTTTAATGACGAAGACGTGCTGGAGCTCTTCAATGTATTAATGAAGGGTGAGAAGCTTCAGCTCCCACCTCCCAAGCATCCGATGATTTGGATAAGGTGGACAACCCCAAGTACTGTCACTACCATCGGTATGTCCACCACTCAACATGTGACTATTACGTGTTGAAGAAACAATTTCAGAGGCTCATTGATGCCAAAGTCCTCTCACTTGACTACGAGGATAAAATGGTTACTACAAACATGGTGACCCTCCAGTTTGTCAGCTTCCCAAAGATGGAAGTCCAAGATGGTGTCGTCCCGATCCCCAGGACGACAATGGAGGTCGTTAACCTCCCACCAGCCCGCGACAATGCTCACGGTGTCACGACGCCGCACCCACTTTTCAGGATACGAGTGCATGTCCAAGCCAGCCTACGTCGCAGTGTCGACGGTAGAACGCTGTCTAGGTCATACATAACAAGTGTTCATAGAAAATGATCTTTACTGCTCATTCATAATACTAAATTAAATAATAATATTCCAAAATATTACATTTGAAGGAAAATATAATTTCTTACAAATATTGGAAACTACCAACACATCTAACTAGTCTTCTATGGTTGACCTCAGCATATACCCATGTCTTCCCAATGGTCGAAGCACAATGTAGTAGACGATTATCTAAAAAATATTGGTTTTCAGTCAGGAATGGAACGAGTGAAATTCATTGAGTATAGTTCCAATATATGATAACGACTATAAAATAGAGGTTAGCCATAAAATACATGATGAGAGAATCTACTATAATAAGATAATATAATGAACTAGAGACATGAAAATATATGGAACATATAAAGGGTGAAACGAGAAAACATAGCTATCTGAGTGTGTTGAAGTACTGCTTTCAATGTGTGATTGACTGGGGCACTACACCGCACTGTCTATAATGTCTAAGTAGTAATAAAATAAAATGCTGTGTACAATGTCTAAATAGCAATAAAATAAAGCACTGTCTATAATGTATACATTACATTATATGAAAGAAACATGACAAGATCACACATCTACTTGGTACTTTCCCTTCCCGACACGACATGTAAGAAACATGACAAGATATGAAAGAAAGACAAGTTGTGGTATCCGTGTGACAAGCGTGTCGAGAATCAAATATTAAATGACTAACAATGAACTATAGTGATTAACAATATCAAAAACAAACAATAAGTGTACTCGCCTAGTGTCCTGAGCTGCTGATAAAGAAATCTCTAAAAATGCCTACCCAAAAGTCCAATTCTGGACACAGGGGCAAAATCATAATTTCGGGTCAAAAAGATGCCGTAGTTGGACCTGCTTTGTACCGAAAAGCGTGCTAGTATCTACGGTCTCTAAAGTCGTCAAACTATATGTCAGTGGGTCCGGTTTGATGATACAAACCCAACAGTATGTCCAAAGTTGGATTCCGGTGGGCCGTGCACAAATTTGCCTATTTGATCGGGTCGCAGGCCCGCCAAAAGGGCGTTCTCGTCGACATTCTCCGAATTGGACCAAACTTGGCACATAGGACCAAAACAATGATACAGTCCTGTTGGCACTAGTTTCGTCTTAAGATGACGAACGTGCACAAAGTAATTAGCTAATTTGTAAAAGGGTCGATACGGGATATCTCGACCGATACGTCTCGATTTCGTCGCGCATGCACAACAAAATCGAGTTTCGTCGAATCCTACACGTCGACAACATCCATACGCGCCTTTCGATACTCATGGGTTGCGACCACGTTGCTCGGTTTGTCGGGGCGCACGTTGTATCGGTGATATTTATCGAATTTTTATAGTTCGAAAACTAGTTTTTCCCTAAACTTTGAAACTGATTTAACAAAAATTTAATAGATGAAAAATAAAAGTAAAAGTGGGGTTTCCAACTCATATAGGTTGTCTATAACTCTATTTTAACGGATTTAGGAAACTTTCGATGGTTTGGCTGAAAATTGCCTTCAAATATAGGGGTAGGGACTGTTTCATGTTCTGTTTTCGAATAGGTTTTTTCTCGACTTTGTGTCGAGTTATCAGACAATCTAGTTCGTATAAATTAAAACTAATTAAAGATAATCAAAGTTGAATATGTTGTGTTCGTACCAGAGAAGACGGATCATAAAACGAAAGAGCGATCCAGCGGGAATTTTGCTGCAAAGTCGGTCTGATGCACAGCCACTACTGCTTGCTATCACCTTTGCTGTCGCGCGTTTGGTCGGCTATGGGCGTGCTGTGGTGGCCAGCGGACGCTCGTGGCGTCTGCGTGCACGTTAGGGGAGGTCGGGGTCGCATCGGGGAAGTCGATAGGGTTAGGGTTTACGCGAAACTCTCCTTCGCTCGATCTGTCTATATAGACGCTGTTGTGTATCTTGGGGGGGAGGGGTCGGGCTGAGTCCTTCTTGGGCTCGATTTTGGACTGCACTGTTCCGAAAGGAACAGTGCCCTCTTTCCTTTTTTTTTTCTTTTTTCTTTCTTTCTCCTTTCTCTTTTAAAAGCTATATATCTCTCTCTCTATATTTTATATCTATATATTTTTTTACAGATGTATATTTGCACCAATATTCCTACATAAAAGTATTTTAAAATTTACTATCATTCAAGAATATTGACAAAACTATTTAAATATATACATGTTTATTTATTTATTTAAAAATAATAATTTATCTTATATGTCTTTAGTAGCTAATACCCTCTTCCTATAATAAAATGTAAAAATTGATATTCTTCAAAAATTTATATAAGACTAACACATGATCTAGCAAAAATCTATAATCCGTTTCTTCCTAGTATAACTCACACCTCTATGTACCCTGTAAATTATTTAATTTTCTAAAGTATTAATATTTAATACAACCCTCAAAAATAAATTCACATATCAAAATTATCCATAATAAAACAATAAATACTGATTTAAAAATAAAATAAAAATTTAAGGCAATAGGGGGTTTACATCCTATCCAACTTATAAAAACTTATTCCTCGAAATTAAAATAAATTTTAATATCAAAGGACAACGAGATTAAAGACAAGGGAGGACAGATACGTCAAATATCAACATAGTTTTCGAAACGGGGGAGAAGGTGGTTATCACAGGAATCCAAATTAATGTCATATTTTTAGGGCCTCGTCCCACTTACAACACCGCAAGGTGAAGTTACGTGGGTTTATCCCGATCTTGCCCCTGGCATGTTGCTGCCCACAACACGCTCCGTCAAAGGAAAGAAATCCAAATCGTATCACAAAGTGTCTGTTATGACTGACGAAGCCCTGGTTGGCACTCACTCTGGTCTATCTTACCAGCGGGAGGACAATCAGGTTCTGGAAGAAAATATACCTCCGCCTGCTACAACCATGACACCTGACGCTTCGGAAGTCGCTCCGTCTCAACCTCCCACTACTGATAAACCGAAGTAGAAGGTGGTTCGCTTTGACACACCACTGAAGAAGGACTCAGCGGCTGGGGTAATCAAGCCCTACAACTTTGACATCTTGGCACAACTTGTCAATACTCCAGCCAGGCTGTCACTTTTCGAGCTTCTTCGTCTCTTCAAGGAGATACGAGATGCCCTCAGCGAGACATTGCAGCATGCTGACTCTTTTTTCAGTCAGGTCCCGCAACCAGAAGAAGATCCCATGGCATGCCCACATTGCTATAATATGGTCGAGACAATCCCGAACATCTTTCTTTTAGCAAGACATGTTGCTGAAGAATAATAGGTATAATAGACCTCTGTACTATACAGGGTATGTTGGCACTATTAAGGTCGATCGCATACACATCGATCCTGGCTCTTCTCTCAGCATCATCTCCTGGAGTTTACTCAAGACTTTGGGGATACCAATGCACCGGTTGACCGCGTCCAACACCATAATCAACGGTTTCAACACCGAAAAAAGCCATACTTTGGGCAAAATCCGTCTGAAGTGCCAGATAGGTGATCTCCAAACAGAGGTGACATGTTATGTTATTGATGCAGACATATGTTACAATATCTTGTTGGGACATCCATGGATACACGAATATATGATCGTACCCTCCACCCTCCATCATTGCATGAAGTACGTAGCCAGCAACGAGGTCATTAAAACAGAATTTGCTGATATTGATCCCTTCCGAGGGCTCAACGCATACAACACTGATGCTGATCTGTACAAGTCAGTCCACTTAGATGACGATGTCAATAATGCTGACGATGAAGCAAAAACTGTAGCTGTGAGTCAAGAACTACTGAGAGTCCGACTGAAAGAGAAGCCTCCTCAAACGTCAGCTCCTTTCGTGGCTAAGCTTCACGGAAAGGCTCTGACCCCAACGACTGTCAAGTTGCCAGCAGGAGTCCAAGAACCTATCAGGGTCAAACTGCCAAGAAGGACCCCAGAAGCAGCTCCAAGATCACAAGATCCTCCGACTTCAGCTCCCTTGGTAGTCAAACTATGGGGTAAAGCCCCACCACCTCCTCCTGTAGCTATTCCGGTCCTCATGGACGAAGAGTTAGGGGACTACATATCTGCCCATACTGAGGCACTTTTTTTTAGATAATGTAATCCTTCGGGACAAAATTCGCTATTTCATTAATAAAAGGCTATCTTTGAACTACTCTTGTGCCCAATGGAATGCTATATATGTCTTGGATAACGCTTTAGGTACGTTACAAACACAAGTAATAACTGCCAATACTTCAAACGAAATTGTCCTATCCCAAGATGCTTACTTTTTGGTCCCGATAAGAAAGAAAGACCAGGAGCCCATCATCTTTGGTCGGGTAGAACATCCTCAAAGACTTACTCCTGCCGATCTAGAATCTGATAAATACAAAATACAAATCTATCGTTATACTGGTCAGGCCAAACGTCTTATCCAAAATATGGGTTACGACTTGAATAGTGGAAAAGGCTTCAACTACGATAAAGGCCGACGCCTTTCCTTATGAATTTCTGTTACAAAGGGAAAGCCTCAGGATTACTATCAACGAACTCACCGTAGGTTAGGCTATGTGACGTCCCCAACAACTCTGGAGGATTCAGAAGCCAAAGTCGAGATGCATTATCACTCGTCAGACTCCACAACTTGGGACTTCCGATACCAGTATTGGCCAGGCATTTAAGAAGGTATTGTCAGTCAATATGATCTCTGTAGATCCCCCAGTGGAGGATAAATACCAAATACTGGAATTCTTCGAACAAGAACCCTAGCCTCAATGCATAGGATCTCAGTAGGAGTGGCATTTTGAACAACGAGAACCTCCCACCGAAGATGAGGTTGTGCAAATTGACTTAGGAGACGAGTCTTCACCCAAGTCCATCTTCATTAGCAAAAGTTTGAAAGGAGAGGACCGAAAATCTTTGATACAGTTGATCCAAGATTACATTGATGTGTTCGCCTGGAGCTATGAGGATATGTCAGGGCTAGACCCATAGGTTGCAATGCATAAGCTTAACATTCGGCCAGACGCTAAACCGGTCAATCAACAACTATAGTGCTTTCGCCCTGATGTTATGTATGTTATTGAAACCAAGGTGAACAAGCTCATCACCAGCGGCTTCATTCACGAAGAACAACACCCAGATTGGGTAGCCAATGTTGTTTCTATCACCAAGAATAATTGGAAGATTCGAGTCTACATAGACTTCAGGAATCTCAACTCGGCTTGTTTAAAAGACGAGTTTCTCCTCCCAATCACGGACGTAATGTTCGATAATACTTGTGGCTTCAAACGTATGTCTTTTATGGACAGTTTTTCGGACTACAACTAGATCAAAATGTTTCCTAACGATGAAAAGAATACTTCATTCTGAATTCCAAAAGGAATCTACTGTTACACAGTAATGCCTTTCGGTTTGAAGAATGCTGGGATAATATATCAGCGGGCTATGAGCACTATATTCCATGAACACCTCCAAAAAAATGGTAGAATGTTATGTTAATGACATTGCTGTTAAAAGCCGAAAGAAGGCCGACCATTTGGAAGATCTAAAGACAGTGTTCGACTTAATGCGGGTACATCAACTAGAGATGAATCCAACCAAGTCTTTTCTGGGGTTTCCAGTAGCAAGTTCTTGGGCTTCATCGTTACAGCTAAGGGTATTCATATTGACCATAAGAAGACCAAGGTCATCCTGGACATGGCTCTACTGAAGAGCCTCTGTGAGTTTAGGAGCCTACAAGGACGCTTGGCATACATCCGAAGATTCATAACAAATCTTTCTGGGTGATGCCAACCCTTCACTAAACTAATAAAGAAGGGAGTTTCTTATGTCTGGACCAAAGAATGTGTAATCCCCCTCACCCAAAATTTCTATATATGAATTTTCATAGTAAATATTATTGCTTACATAAATTAGTATGTGTGTGTGAGTCTGTAAGTCGATAAGTATAGCCAGTACATTTTACTTTTGATTCATTGAATATAATTCTTTTGGGTAATTATATATATATATATATATATATATATATATATATATATATATATATATATATATATATATATATAAAGTTAGTTTATTTATTGTTATACCATGTGATATGTGAAACTTAGCTAGGCTAGATTGAGGATTTACACCAATTAGAAAATCTAAGCTAGTGAGCTACTATTATCTAAGTTAGACTAGGATTAGGTTAGTTGGAAGTGTCCGTAAGGGCACCAACTTGAACCTAACATAGGAATGTGTGATTATAACCCAAACCAAGTGTTTATGAACCCAATTTAGGCACCCTAACCATGTATGTACAACAGTTACATCTAGGAAATAATTTCAGTTTCTAGAGGAGGTTTGAGCCTCTTTGTGGGTAGTTATTATAACTCCCCACCTCCCCTTATCTTAGGGATTGCAACCCATTTCCTTCTTCTCATTCTCCCTCATTCTCTACAGCCATACTTATCATTTTCCTTCCCTTATTTACACCTCCACAATTCCAATCATGGCCGAAAGTTCAAATAGAAGTAGGGTTGTGATTTAGGTGTTTACAGGGTGTTTTCACATCAAACCACTAAGGTATTTCACCTACAACTCCTTCCATATATCCTTTACTAATTTAACATAAAAAATCTTTCATTTTCTCATAATTTTCCCCATATTTTCATTCCAAACACAGCCAAGAAGGCCAACTATTCCAGACTTGGTTGGGATGAGAGTGTATGCAAAGATTGGGTGTTATGCAAGGAAATACATCAAACCCTAAGGTAAATTCATATCCATTTGTTCTCTATAGAACCTAATGTATTTACCTTCAATTTTCATTCATTTTTACCTATGTTTATCCATCATGTCATTCCCATTCATAGCTAGACCTGTTAATTGGGTCAGACTGGCCCAGCCCCGGCACGAGCCCCGCCCGAAAATTGGTTCATGTGCCGGCCCGACCCGATTAATCGTGGTCGCGGGTCGGCCCGGCCCCGTATATTGGGTCATGCCGGGTCACATATGTCAGCCTATAAGATAGGCCCGGCCGGCCCGATGCCCAAGCACGACACAGCCCGAAGCCCGGCCTGGCCTGCCAGAACCGCACAAATAAATAAGAATTAAGTAGTTTTTTTAAAGGAATAACACAATCTATTCATGTTCTACTACTAACAGCTTCAAAGTTTGTGCAAATTACAACATTAACTATAAGTAGATGTTGGATATTAGGAGTAGATTCATAAAATCTGTTACAAACTTCATTCAGAAGAGTATCGTGCGCAAGCCTGTTAGCTACTGAGTTGCCACCACGTCGGGTAAAGGCGACCTCAATGTTGGGATTCATTACCAGAAGGAATCTAATTTCAGACACCATGTTGGGATTAATATACAAAATTTTTGAGAAGAAGAACGAAAATAAATGCCCAATTTTTACCCCGTACGGTCCAGCCTGGCCTGGCCCGACCCGAAAGCCACTGTGCCGTGGTTCACGTGCTGGGCTGGGCCGAGACTTTCAACCCTTGGCCCGGCCCTTCCCGGTCCGCTACAGTTCATGGGCCCAAGAGACCCGGGCCCGGCCCGGCCCTGCCCACCCAAATTTTGTGCCAGCCCGGCCCACTTGATAGCTCTATTGATAGCCTACAAGTTGCTACAACTTCAATAAGGTTGGACTGAATATACATGTTAATTTTGAGAGAATTGACACCAACTTCCCCAAATAAGTGCATCTAATTTTTCTTATCACTCAAACCCTTACATGTTCCCTAAAATTTTTCCTTCATTTACTTACATATTTTATACCCTTATTATTTATGAAATATGTCACTTTCTAGAGTGTAGCTGCTGAAATTTTAGAGACATCAAATCTGTCCACTTTCCTTCTAAGAGGTAAGTACTCCTTCTAACCTTCTCTATATGACTTAGAACTTTAGGAAAGATTAAACAATACATGTACCTAGGTAGAAACCCAGATAAAACCTATTAAAACCTAGTTTATACTTGCTTATTAACACTACGAAAATCTCAATACAGATTTGTCGCAACTCACATATATGTTGTTTGAGCACAAACTATGCATGTTCACTTCACCAAAATTTTCGTACAACCTACCAACCCATTAACCCATATATGAAGCTTTTGTAACCATAATTTTTGACATGTTAAATATGATTTTTAAGTCCTAAATTCAGCATGCAGAATTCTGAATTCAGAACTTATAATTTGACATGTTGAGGTAAACATTTGTCTAGTTTGGCTTATTTTTATGTGTAGTATGGCCACGAAATTATGCCTAACATATGTCACATATTTAAAACTTGATAATATAGTTAAAAACCTATTTAATTACTATATAATTTCTTTTTATATTTTACATATCTTTATGCTTATCATTGTGTCACCGAAATGCATATTTAGAGCCTAGAAAGACCTAGTTTAGTTGTAGAATTGGACCCAAAATTTATCTAGATTAGTGCCAACTTTTTTTTTCTTAAAAATATATTTAAAAATATATTTTATATATGTAATATTCTTTTTTAAAATATTCATTTTATGGTATAAAGGTTGGCACAACTTAGTCTACATTAGTGTCGGATACGACCTAAAATCTATATGTAGAGTTGGCTAGAATTGTGGCATTTAATTTTAGGTGAATATGAATTAAATAGTTTTTTAAAACGTAAATTAGATTCAGAATTTTTTAAAATGTTATTATTAGATTTTTATATTTTTTTAATTTTTAGTTAGACTATAGGTATTCATTATGACCGTAGTTGGGCCATGCATAGGAAATGTTAAAGTTGTGCACCAGAGGCTTACCAAAAAATTGTTGTTTAGAACCTAACGGATAGTATATTAATATAGGATTGTTAGGTTATATTTTTTATGAATAAACACTAAGTTTTGATAGGAAAGAGTTAGCTTTATAGTTTAGAAGACTTTTAAAGAAAACGTTCCAAAGTCAAACTGATACAAGGAAGACCCAATAAGGGGAACACTTAGCACCTATGCATAGAAGAGAGGTTTAGTAGACCCTTGTGACTTAGTTATATGAATATTTGAAATTTAAGAGGATTGGGAGACTATAGGGTTAGGTGACTTCCCATTAATTCTAATTATCTAATTAGAACCTAAATATAGCATTTATTTTTCCTTGTTAGTTGTGACCATCTAATGTCATGATTGTATATGTAATGAATAATTATATATTATGTATAATTAGTAACTTAAAGTTATTAATTAAATTATTAATATTTAATATAGGCTCCCGAGACACTTTGACTTCTGGCCAAGGATCATGATTGTAGCTTTTTCTTCTCGGGGATCAAGGCAAGTATACATTGCCTTGTTTTTACTGTATTAGACATTTCGAATTGTTATTATATTATCTGAGTTGGAATTAGTGTATTGGTCGCATTTGAGAATGCCTCGGGTGCAGTCGATGAATGCGTCGATATGGGTTGAGTTGACTTAGAATTAGTGGGCTACCTAAATGGGGGGTTATTGTTATAACACCCGGACATTGACACGAATTATTACACGTTACTAAAAGTGAGGATGAGTTCATGTTGGACACTGACTTGTGCATCCGACTAGCTATCGATGCAGGAAGTTCGTGTGACAGAATAAAGATAGTAATAGTTAGTCTAGTTATGACTTGACATTTAGACATAAAATGTACATATCGTAGTGACGTCTTGTGCATTTACACTGGGCGGGGAGGATCATTAGTAGGCGTATGGGATAGCCAAATTGGTCTGTCGTAGTATTCAGATGAAACTACGGAGTTATGATTACATGATTACTAGTGGCTCGGTAACGTCGTATGCGTTATCGTGAGATTATATATACTGTCGGTATATCCGGCGATGGTCGCTAGCTATAAGCTATGTCGATTGATGATATACGTCAGTGTATATATAGTATCTAGCCAGGGGCCATGTCAGAGATTACTATTGAGCTTGTCCTACCCATAAATTCCAAAGTTATCCTCAAGTGCATTCACATAGATGGTTAGTACACCTTTATGTTTATATAGTATTTTCTTTATGGCATATATTTTGTATCTTGTTATGTCCCTTTGAGGACCTGGTTCCCTACAATATTGTAGAATTGGTTAATATGGTGACTTGCTAGAGCTGATGATGGGGAACGTTGGATATTTAGGTATATTGTAGCTAGATGTTTATCTTTTATTGTTCATCTATTTTCCTTCTTTTGTGTGTTACCTGTTGTTGTAGACTAGTTTTGCAAGCTCACTCTTCTTCGAGTTTGCTCAGACATGTGTATCATAGGGCAGCCGACTATAGTACATGGTGTCCATTCTTGCTCTATTTACTTATACGTGGATTGAGACTAGTTAAGATAGCATATGCTTAGTATATTTTTACAACGTAGTTCATTTGAGTATGTCTATTAAATTAGAGAACATATTCCAGATCGTATTAGCTGGCATTGTCTCATCCAAGTTCCTAAGTATTTTGGAACTAAGGTGTGACATATTTTAGTGGTGGCCCATGCAGGTCAGATATATCGTTTCGGTTATGTTACTGTATCAAGCGAGCCTGTGATAATTTTTTTGTTAGAATTCAATCCACAACTGCTATTGAACCATCTTATGTTCTAAATAACATCCTTGAAACTCGAATTTGTATTTCATATTATACCCTTCTCGAACTCGTTATTGTTGTTTCTCGTCCTTCCCTATTTTGGAGAGACGAACCCTCGTGCATGGTATTTTCTTTAGAGGCACATCCTTGACAAGACAAATAAGGCATACTTTCTTGAATCATCTTAAAGAAAATGGTTCCTGATAGTGATGAGAGTTAGATTCAATTTTCATCTAGATATAGGGTTAGAAAGGATTGATGGAATAAGGCCTAGTGTAGGGGTTGATCATAGCCGCATGAGCGTAGAACTATAGGTTATAAGTTATTTTGGAAGTTAGAAAGATGTTAGCATTTTAAATACTATAGAATGATTACGACTTATGGTATGGAATATGAGACTAACATTTTTACGGAAGAATGTATGATAATCGGATTTTTAGTAAACGCATGAAGGATATCCCTTTTAATATTGTGATGACTTAGAGTAAAATAACAGGAAGAAACAAATCGAAGAAAAGACACACCATTATGAAAATGAGTGCCTTGCTCTAGTCTTCGCTATCCAAAAGACACGCTATTATATAGCTGGGCAGACAATTTATGTCATATTTAAGGTCAACCCCCTCAGAGTTCTCATGACGAAGCCGGGAGTGCTAAACTCACGGTTAGATACATGGGGAATCCTGTTATCGCCTTATGACATGATGTTCGTCCCATTGAAGGCAGTTAAGGGTCAAGCATTGGCCAATTTCCTGGCAGCACACCTCGTTCTAGAAACGTCAAAACTCTATGACGGTATTCCAGACGAGGTCTTGGAGTCCAATACGGTCATGGAAGAGCCTGTTTGGAAAATGTTCTTTGATGGTGCTTCAAGAACAGGTCTAAAAGGCAAAATTATCACAGGTGTAGGGGTGGTTTTTGTAGGAACGAGACATAAAGAACTATACTCTAGGAAGGGGGGGTGAATAGAGTAGGCAGTGAAAAATTAGCTATTTAAAAAAATCGTTGGCAACAAGATCACATAAATATATCACGGATATGTAAATAAAAGTAGAGAGCAGAGAGCAAAGGCAAACGCAAGGATGTATACTGGTTTCCCTCTTATGAGGACTAGTCCAGTCGGAAGAACTCCAGCTTCCAGTTGAAATCTAATATGGAAAAATGCCACAAGTCTTCATGCGAAGTTCTTGCAACTTCTACAATGCGAGCTTTGATCCGAAGTACTCGACCAACTTCAATTGTGAAGTATCTTTTTTCAATCAAGCCTCTGATTACAATCACCCTGAATCTAGGGGTGTAAAATGGACAAAGTAGTCCGTTGTCCGTACGTGTCCGGCTCGATAAATGGTTCGACCACGGAACGTCCGATTCATTAACGAACAAAACTTGGACATTTTTTTGGTCCGATTAAAAATCGAACCCGGACACGGTCATATCCATGTCCGGTCCGAATTCGTCCGCGAACAGTCCGATAGTGGAGACTCCTTTTAGTTTTGTATCAATTATGTTAAAATATTTTGGTTCTATATCAAGTTTTTGTTGTCCCGTCTCGATTTTTGTTATCATTTTACTATTGTTTGTTGTATTCTATAACCTTCAAATGTATTTTCTTTCAACTAGATTTTTTGAACCAACTATTAAGGTATCTTGATAAAATAATAACTTTTGGTAATATATTTAATTTATCTGCGGACCGTCCGATTGAATTAACAAACAGTGGTTGTCCGTGTTCGTCCGGCCCGAACTTGAACAATGAACTGTCCGTGTCCGTCCGTACGAACTCATTTTCATTAACGGACCGAACACGAACAGTGGACTGTCCGTGTCCGTCCGATCCGTTTACACCCCTTCTTCTAGACCGTACCGCACTGACAAATCGACTAGAGGATTGCAACTGGCTTAGAATTTGAAAATATAAGCTTAGAACATTTTGGAATACCATAGTAGGCTTAGAGAGAAGAGAAAAGAGAATGAATTGGTGTATTGAAATGGTAGAAATTCTTCTATATTTATAGGTTTTCCAAAGGGAGAATTTGGACATAATTCGGGCAAAATTCTTTGAGAGAATATTGGCAAATAGTCGTTACATCCGTAACTGCGGGGAGACTGGGTTCAAAAATTCAACGTTCTACTAACCGAACTCGGGCCAAATTCTGTTGGTCCAGAGTTGATTTGGTTAGGATTTTGCAAATCAGGTTTTGGGCTTTTTGAAAAGTCGAACAGTTAGAAGCTTTTGTAAATGGGCTTATTTTTAAAACAAGGGGATATTTTGAAATTATTTTGGGATAGCCTATTTGCCTGTACGACTCAGTATACATTGTATTCCTAGACTCAATAATTATGAAAATTACATTGATAATAGAAATACAGACTCATACAACAAAACAACTTCATGTCTTGATCGGTAGCAGTAGCAGTTCTCAGCAGTCGTCCGAGTAGCCCTTATATAGAGACATGGTTAGATCAATTATTAAAATCAGGTTTGACCATGACCATGGGCCAACAATCTCTCCCATTTTGATAATTGACAAACCTTGACCGATAAAACATCTCGATCTTGGTTTGAAAAAAAATCAAAATTTGTAAGGTACTGTTCTGAACTTGTATGGTAGGTACCGTCTCCTCTTAAAAAATATTCTTGTGTCTTGCAAAAGATGTTGGATCCATTTTTCCCCCCGTTGTCACTTAGCAAATAATTGCTAAGAGAGAAGCTCTCCCACAATTCATGCTTAAGAAACGAACGTTGAAGAAATACAGAAAATATATAAAGAATAACATATATTTCACAAGCAGTTCTATGAAGAAAGCATAAACTAAGATAAGTAATGCTATGCATAGAATGAGAAGTGCATACTAAGAAAAAAAAACTATACACTGAAATAGAAAATGCATGCTAATAGGAGTTTGAAATACGTCAACTCAGCAAACAGTCTCAACAGTGCTAATAATAAAAATAAAAGATAAAATACTATCTTGGAATGTCGGAGCATTTCCAAGCATACATAGACAAAAGTAGAGTCGAATCAGATACCATCTAGACAAAATACAATAACGTCTAGATCAAAATCCTCAGCAACTAAACAAAGTCATCATCGTCATCGCGATTAGCATCACCACCATGTCCAGAAGGACCAGCTCCAGAAGTGCCAGCTCCATGAGAAGGGTATGGAGTAGCACCAGAACCACGGTACCAGTCATAAGCATTATCAGGCTCAAAGAAGTGATGAACCGCCTCATCCTCTTAGCGGTAGCCAGAAACAATGTGATCTCGTGGAAGAGAACTGGCATGCTGACCAGTCTGGGTGAAACACAGATCCTCAAAGGAGTTTGCCAGGGCCTGAAACTGACTAGCATCTCGGAACTCGCGTTTTCTTGATGTGTCAGTAACAAACGCTCGTAAAGAGTTGTCTTCATCCAGCTGAGCATGCCGCATATCAAATAAATGTTGATGGGTACCATCAACAGTCATAGGGTAATCCTGAGGAAGTAGAGGTGGTACAGTAAGAGGAGCTGGAGGAACAACTGTGCTACGACGTAAGAGCTGAAGATACTTCGGCTTAGATTCATAAGCACAAGTGGATAAGTCAATGTCAAAGTGCTAAAAGATGATCGAAAGAATCATCGCGTAAGCAAGGTTCCTGTGCCTTTCGCGACAACGACCCATCATCTGCATAATCGTCTTGGGGACAGAAAATGGAATCTCCTTACGAATATGATATAAAGCAGACATTTCAAGGGTGGTCACATCGTCTTTGGAAGTAGATTTGGGCAAGATAGTGGAGCAGATGATGCGATGCAATTCATAAAAAAAGTTCAAATGTGCAGCTTTGAACTTTCCAAAATGAACTTGATTAGGAGAACAAAGTTCATTCTTGAAACTGTTTAAATTCGTATCTCCGAGAAATTCAAATTTAGTGATATCGTCTAGCAGAGCACCTTCATTTAGAATGTTTAGTATTTTCGCTAGGTCGATATTATTGAATTGAATATCAATTCCAGCAACACGGCTCTTAAAAGTGAAAGTGTCAAGGGTGAAATTGTATTAAAATAATCGAATAACCTTAGTTGCAATAGGAAATGAGTGAGTGACAATATAGTGCAATCCTAATGCTTCAAAGTAGGTCTTGTGGGACAGAAAGATTGTCCACTTTATTGGTGCGCCAGGGCATATGTTGCAAACTGAAACATCTGCATACAATAATAAGGATTGTTCAAGAGTTTCGAAGAAAAACTCATTGAACGCCCCGTCGTCCGATTGGACGGGTGAAAAGAGCGATCCTTGGATAGGATCCAAAGAGGAGGCTTCTTCGCTAGCCGTCGTCTTTTTTCTCTTAAAGGGGTTGTTGATTCTAGGCATAAATTCTAAAAGAAATATAGAAATCTAAGAAATTAAAATAGAGAGAATGGGGAAATTATTCCTTCTGAGAATTGAGTATATGGAAGAGAATAAGATTTCACGCATGAATCCAAAATTTGGATAAAAAAACTCTAAAGGATTTGATAGAAATCAAAGTTGAAAAATGTAGGGTTTTGGAGCTCGTCCGCGACTACTGCTCTGTTTGGAAGGAGAAGGATGTTGAATAGAAGGGGCCACATTCAAATCTAACTTAAAAAACACCCGACACCAACAGAACTCGAGCCAAATTTGGTGCGAGTTCGCCTGGGGTTCTGTTGAGGTATTTTTATACAGAAATAAAATAAAATGCCATTTTGTATTCATCAATCCTTTTCAATTATTTAATCCAAAGTTTAGTTATTTGAAATTTTAATTAATATAATTTTATGAATTACTTTTCGTTACACAGTGACTGTGTCAGATTAGCTGTAGGGGTACTGTCCCAGCTAACGGAGGTTCACAGGGGAACGCTTAAGTACCGTTTCGCTTCGACCTTAGTCTCGGTGACAGAAAGACCCTTTGTAAGCTTGTCTCAAAAATAATTTTTTGTAAAATAAAAAATAATTAATAAAACAACATTAATTAATATTATTGACATCTAAAATTTCTAATTCTCGACGTAAATAATTGAAATGATCTTCCACTAATAGTACTAGTCTTCTAACAGAAAATGGGTATGCGTGAATACTGTAAGAAAATGATGTCGAATCTCAATATGCTTAGTGCGAGAATGATATACAGAATTCTTAGTCGAATTAATAGTACTAGTCTTCTCACAGAAAATAGGTATGCGTGAATACTGTAAACCAAAGTTTTCTAAAGTTTGCTTCATCCATAAAATTTGTGCACAACAATGTCCTGCGGCGATATACTCAGCCTCAGTAGTTGATAATGCGACAAAATTTTGCTTCTTGTTAAACTATGAGACTAGAGCCTTACCTAGAAAATGACATGTGCCACTAGTACTTTTTCTATCTACTTTACATCCAACAAAATCAGCATCCGAGTAACCGATTAGATCAAAGGACGTAGTTTTTGTCACACTTACTTCTTCTAATTAAGGGTATTTTAGTTCTTTTGTATTATTTTGAATTTATTTAAATGTTAATTAAATTGATTGTTGTGTATTTTGGATTGGTGCATTGATAGGACCTAGATAGTATAACCTTAGTCAACGTTGTCTAGAAGCCTAATAATGTGATTAGTTTTATTATTGGCTTATTAGATTTAATTTAGAACTAATACCTATTTTTCTAGAATTATTTAATGATTTTTAAGTTATTTTTTTATAAGCCTTTAAAGCCTTTTGTCATTGGGCCTTTGTAGCAACTTAAGAGTGCTTGGCCCATGACTTAACCCTAACCCTGATACCCCCAAGCATGGCTGGCCAAGCATAGCAGCAGTCCCCCTCATTTGTGAAGAAATCACATAGCCTCCAAGATCAACCCTAGTTTTCCCTTCTCTTCAAAACCCTAACCTTCTCATCCGACATCCGATTCATGCCAAACGAATTGCTTTGCGATCGTAGGGAGGAGGACTTGCTGGAGCATTGCTAGCAAGGGGTTGGAGGCATTTGCTCAGGAGAAAACGGTCGTTAAAGCGCTCGAGGATTCACTTTCATTGAGATTCCAACTCTCAATAGGTAAACCTCGTTCTACCATTGTTCCTTTTAAAATTTCTACATTTTAGCATCCATCTAGGTACCCCAGACCTGTGCATGATGTTTGGTAGGATTGTGAGTTCGTTTGATAGTCGTATCGGACACGTGTCGGTCCTATAGAACACGTGTTCGACGAAATGCCACTTAGAACTGAAAAGTGTTATTTTTCGATTCTGTTTTCATGAATTCCTTGCTAATATTTTTTTAACAACTTTCGTGAAGACGAATCTGAAATCGGCACGATTTCAGTGTCCGAATCGGATACGAACACGCGTGTACGGTCCCGTGCATGCCATGCTGTCCGAGCGTCCTAACTCGACGCACAGGGCTCCGTTTCGCGTGAAATTTTATGAGCACGTGGGGGCAACCTCTGTCCACATGCCAGTAAAATTTTAAGTCATTTTGTAAAGCATGCATGGAGAAATCTCGCATGCACTATTCAGCCCGTATTGTGCATGCGGCTGAAAAGTGCCGCTGACACGACCTTCGTACGCAGACACGGCGCATCGAGGACCCGTTCCAGGAGCACGAGCACGTAGCCTATACCTAGACTACCCAAGGACTCGATCCCGAGTAGCAGCGTGGCTCGAATCACGAGCCACGAGGCCCGACACGCGCCTACGGGCACGCACAGGGGATTCACGTGTCGTTGTGTCGCATATGCACGACATGGTGTCGTGTCAGCGTGTCCTCGACCTATCCCGGGACCCTACATATCTATGTGCACGAGCACGAGGCTTCTTGTGTTGCGTGCGGCGTCCAATCGGGCGAAACGCACGTGCACGACACGCGAATTCGGTTTTCCGATACGCACTCCGTGGACACGATACGAACACGGGTTCGACCCCGTGAGTATCTGAGCACGTCACACACATAGACACCTTCATGTTTGCCAAGTTTCGTGAGTTCTAGTTGTGTATATTGTATTTTGGGCATGGAGTTGGATTTTGGGTTTGATTTATATATAAATTTGAATTGTTTTGTCATATTTCAAATTTCTGAGATTTAATTCATATTTTTTGAGTTTATATGAAGTTACTAAGATTCTGGACTTGTGGGTTTTAGTCCCTAATTTTACTTTCAAAGATTTCTATCATATATGGATATATATACCCCTTTTTGCATTATATATATAAAATATATATATATAAAATATATATATATAAATATATTATATATAATATTTATATATATATATAAAAAATATATATATATAATATATATATATATATATATATATATATATATATTATATATATATATATATATATTTATATATATATATATATAATATATATATATAAATATATATATATATATATATATATAGATATATATATATTATATATATATATATATATATATATATTATATATATATAGATATATATATATATATATAGTATCATATATATATATACTATATATATAATAAATATATATATAAAATATTATAGATATAATAATATATATATATATAAATAGTCTATATAATATATATATATATATATATATATATATATATATATTATAATTATATATATATATATATATATATATATATATATATAATATCTTGTGATGATATATATTATATATATCGAATATATATATATTATATATATAAAAATTATATATAATATATATTTTATATATATATATATATAAATAATATATAGATATAATATATATTATTATATATATAAACATATATACATATATATATATATAATATATAAATATATATATAATATATTATACATAAAATTATAATATATATATATATACATATACATATATATATTGATGAGTATATATATATATATATATATATATATATATATATATATATATATATATATATATATATATATTTTATATATATATATATATATTTATTCATGTCTACTCATGTGAGTATTCGTATTCGTATATATTTATATAAAATATATATTTATAATCATAAATACATAAAATATATTTATATATTCGTATTATATATATATATATATACAAAAAATATATATTTTATAAATATTCGTATATATGTATTCGTATTTATTCATGTATACTCATGTGACATTCATGTACACTCATGATCATGTGAGCCTTCATGTATAACCAGTGTTTATGTGGACTAGCTATCCATGTGACACAGTACTTTCATGTGCAATAACATAACCTGGACAGATTCTTGTGTACTGATTGGGGCAGGGAGAGTACTTATTTGGTTATGTGATCTACACCCTTTTCATGTACAACTCCAAACTAGATTTAAGTCATGTATAACCTAAGACAGTTTACATAACCAGATTGTGCTCTACACCACGTAGTTAGTTCAGTTCTCTTATTATATCATGTATATCTATTTCCATATATCATGTTCTCTTTTGCAGTCTCATTTTTTTATCAGCAGTTCATGTATAGTATTCTATAGCTTGTTTTATATTTTTTTTTCATATTATGATCTGTGTGAGAGATATGTATTCGTTCCTGTCCTGACTGGACCTATTAAAATATTACAGATGATGAGAATTGTTGCGACACTTACTATGGAGCAGGCCTAGCTGACACAGGTGACCTGGACCCTCAGCAGGATCTAGTGGTCACTGAGGACTTGCCATTAGTTTAGATTAGACTTATATCTTTATCTAGTCATTTGATATTGTGATTGTATTGAGATATTATTTATGGTGTGGTTTACACCGAGAATTATTATTCCTATTATGACTCTTTGTTGAGATTATCTTATCTTCTTTTCCATCTTAGTTTGTGATTGAGATTACTTATTATGTTTTTCTCAATTCGGAGCATATTCTAGTTTGGGTTAGATGTTGTGACCTAGGACAAGCGTTGTACCGCCGACACTACGGTGTTGGCTGGACGTACCCACTTCTCATGCCCTTACGCTGGGTGCGGGTTGTGACACGTTTTAGTGGTGGCCCATGCAGGTCCTCTCAGTCGTAACTAGTACGATTTCGTAGTGGTACTCAAACTAGAGTATTACTACAGCCTGCAGTAGGATATAGTATATAAGTTAAGGTTCTCAATCAAATTAGGAAAACTCTTATCTAATTCTTGCTGCTAATTGCTAAAACAAACTGTCCTCCTTTGATTTTATCGCTTCTTTCTTAGTAATTAATTTTTTGTTTGATCTATCTTTAGGATGGTGTTGACACGATCGAAACGCTCTGGCCTAAGGGATACCGCTGAGAGATCTGCCATTTTTCGCCCGACTCAGCAGGACTCTGGGAGCACAGTACCTCTTATTCCAGCTAAGGTGGGACAATCTTGCAGCTTTTGGAGGTGCTCTTCTACCGGTTCCGAGGACTTCCCCAGGAGTTCAGGGGATGCTACCACCACCGCCTCAGGGGACAGTTGATATGGCACAGTTCTTTACTTTCATACAGCAGATGATGGAGACTCAGCGGTGCTAGGTGGAGGATATGAGGCATGACATTGACAATGCCCATCAGCTAGCTATGGTGGCAGTAGAGAAAGTGGTTGCCCAACCACAAGAAGGGCAGATACAGCCAGTACCAGCCGAGGACTCCGGGCATTCAGGACTTCTAGAAGATGCGGCCGCGAGACTTCAAGGGTACCGAGGGTATCCTATATGCCGACAAATACTGGATCGAGCATATAGAGGAGATCTTTCGTCTCGCAGAGATACCAACTAGGCTTCAGATAGAAGCAGTGGGCAGTCAGATGCAGGACCTTATCCGCACTTGGTACCAGACCGACCCCAGGGTTGGTACAGAAGGGCAAACTTGGGAGGCTTTCAAGAAGCTTTTCAAGGAGAAGTTCTTCCCCGATACAACACTTGGCGCTTTAGAGACGCAGTTCAAGAACCTGGTACAGGAAAACCAAATAGTAGAAGAGTACGCCGGAGAGCTCTGCCGCCCGAATAGATTTGTGGAAGGCCTTAGCGAGACAACGAAGGCTAGGAGGTTCAGGAAGGGCTTGGTTAAGGAAGTCAAGTCCTTGACCAAGAGCAACAGAAATGCTACTTTTGAGAAGATTTTGATGGGAGCTATGGCAGCGGAGGACAACCTTGAATTAAAGTCGAAGAACGGTCGTGATTCATATAGAGCCAGCGACAGTAGGGGACCGGCCAAGAGGCCCCATTATCATTAGCATCATCAGAAGCCTTTTCAGCAGAAGCAGTTTCAGCAGGCACCTAAACAGCAGCATGCCATCAGTTGTACTTTTTGTAAGAAGCCAGGACATGTGTGGAATGAGTGTAGAAAGTGGCTAGGCAAGTGCCTACTTTGTGGTGCAGTAGAGCATCAGTTGAGGGATTGTCCCATGGCTGCGAGACGTATAGCTCAGGTAGTAGGCGCCAAGGATATGACGGGACAGGAGAAGGGACCATTGCCGACCCAACAGCAGAAGTTTATCCAGCACCAACAGCAGACCAGAGGAGGTCAGTAGGGGCGAGCTTTCGCCATAGCAGCTGAAGAGTCCGAGCCAGTAGGAGATCTTATAGCAGGTTCTGTTCTTATCGACTCTTTTCCCGTATTCGCATTATTTGATTCGGGTGCTTTCCATAGCTTTGTGTCTGTATTATTTGCTGTTAGACACCCGCTTTCTTCTTAACCATTGCCTAGGACTTGCAAGATCACGACTGGGGGTGGTATTATCCTCGTCCGTAATATTTGCAAGGATCGGAGAGTAGTTTTGGAAGGCCAAGAACTGGATGTGAGTCTGCTCGTAATGCCATTATCGAACTACGACATTGTACTCGGTATAGATTGGTAGAGCAGGCACCATGCCAGTATAGATTGTCGAGGTGGTAGAGCTCTTTTTAGAGTGTCAGGAGAGCCAGAGTTCGAGTTCACCAGTCGGGAGATAGAGCAGAGCAGCGAAGTTTTCTGTGGAGTTTCAACAGAGGAGCAGAGCGTGCCATTTCTATTGATAGCTGAGTTTATGGATGTATTTCCGGAGAAGTTTCCAGGGTTACCTCTGGACAGAGATGTGGAGTTCTCTATAGACTTGGTGCCCGGCGCAGAGCCGATATCTCAGCATGTCTATAGAGTGAACAACAGCAAGCTTGTGGAGTTGAAGAAGCAGGTAGATGAGTTGCAGGACAAAGGCTTCATCCGATCGAGTTCTTCACCGTGGGGTGCACCAGTACTCTTTGTACTGAAGAAGGATGGATCGGTACGGATGTGTATCGACTACAGGGCACTCAACAACCTCACGATCAAGAACAAGTACCTACTGCCGAGGATCGGTGATCTGTTCGTTCAGTTGAGCGGAACGAAGGTATTCTCTAAAATTGATCTGAGGTCAGGTTATCATCAAGTAAAAATAAAGAAGGAGGACATTCCGAAGACATCATTCAGGACATAGTATGGCTAGTTTGAGTTCATGGTGATGCCGTTTGGGTTAACTAACGCCCCGACGGTGTTCATGAACTTGATGAACAAGGTGTTCCACCTACTTGGACAAGTTCATGGTGGTGTTTATCGATGACATCTTGGTGTATTCGATGACCCCAGAGGAGCATGAGAAGCATTTGAGAGTGGTTCTGGAGACTCTCAGGAAGAAGCAGCTTTATGACAAGCTCTCGAAGTATGAGTTCTTCCTGGATCGAGTTGATTTCCTAGGTTATATTGTGACCGGAGATGGGATCTCAGTCGACCAGAAAAAGATCAGAGCAGTTGAGGCATGGACAATACCGAGTTCAGTTACGGAGATCATGAGCTTTCTGGGATTGGCAGGCTACTACAAGAGGTTTGTTCAGGATTTCTCCCAGATTATAGAGTCATTGACTAGGCTGACTCGAAAAAATATAGAGTTTAGTCTGGTCAGAGGAGTGTCAGGCTACTTTTGATGAGTTGAAGAAGCGACTGACGACAGCTCTAATTCTGACATTGCCAATCAGGATCAGGTGGGTTCACTATCTACAGTGATGCCTCCGGGAAGGGTTTGGGTTGTATCTTGCAGCAGCATGGGAAGGTGATTGCCTATGCATCCAGGAAATTACATCCGCATAAGAAGAACTATCCTACCCATGATTTGGAGTTGGCGGCACTTATCTTTGCTCTTAAGTTATGGAAGCAATATCTATACGAAGAGCGTGTGGAGATCTTCACAGACCACAAGAGCTTGAAGTATGTGTTTACACAGAAAGAGCTCAACATGAGGCAGCGCAGATGGTTAGAGTTGATGAAGGACTTCGATATTTCATTGCAGTATCATCCAGGGAAGGCCAACGTGGTTGCCGATGCCTTGAGTAGAGATATTCGGTAGCTATGTGTTTGACGATGGATCATCACTTGTTAGCTGATTTGGAGAGCATGGGGATCGAGATGACTGTGCCAGGAGTTCAGATACAGATGTGGGACCTTCAGATTCAGTCGGACTTGATAGAGAGGATCAAGTCGGATCAGTTCAACGATGTTACTCTACGGTGTATTCGAGAGCAGGTTCGAGCAGGGTTGGTGGATGATGAGTTTGTCATTGCAGAGAATGGCGCATTGAGGCACTGTTCTAGATTGTATGTGCCTAGCGAAGAGCTTCGGGAGCATGTTAATGTAGAAGGCCCATTATTCTCAGTACTCTATGCATCCAGGTGCCAACAAGATGTATAAGGATTTGAAGGAGCATGTATGGTGGTATGGAATGAAGCAGGGAGGTAGCACGCTTCGTAGCTAGATATTTAGTCTGTCAGCAGGTTAAGGCAGAGAGACAGAGACTAGGTGGACTATTAGAGCCATTGCCCATTCTGGAGTGGAAGTGGGAGCACATTACGATGGACTTTGTTTTTGGATTGCCGTGTACACCAGGAGGGAAAAATGCGATTTGGGTCATCGTAGACAGGTTGACCAAATTAGCCTACTTTTTGCCATTTAAAGTGGGTACGTCCCGAGAAGCTAGCAAAGATGTATATGCGTCAGATTGTCAGGATACACGGAGTTTCGGTGAGCATTATCTCGGATCGGGATAGTCACTTTACTTTCCATTTCTGGCAGAGTCTGCAGACTAGTTTGGACACTCAGCTCAAGTTCAGTACTACATACGACCCTCAAACGGATGGACAGTCAGAAAGGACTATTCAGACACTTGAGGACATGCTGCAGATTTGTGTTCTGGATTTTGGAGGATCCTGGGAGGATCGCCTGCACTTAGTGGAGTTTGTATACAACAACAGTTTCCAGGCCAGCATTGGGATGTCACCATTCGAGGCACTGTACGGGCGTAGATGTCATACACCCTTGTCTTGGGGTGACATTGGAGAGTGAGCTTTATTGGGACCTGAGATGGTTGTTGATGCAGCCGAGAAGGTGAAGCTCATCAGAGATCGACTTCGTACGGCGCAGGACAGACAGTGGCATTGGGCCGATAGCCACCACAGACCTTTGCAGTTTGAGGTACAACTTAGACTTAGGATTAAAATCTTGTTTGTTTTTTGATTTTGTTTGATCATGTGATTGTTATAGTTAAGTTTGAGACCATGTTTGTGCTAGGTTGGAGATCTGGTGTTCTTGAGGATATCTTCGACGCGTGGTACTATTCGCTTTGGTGGAGGTGGAAAGCTTAGTCCGCGTTTCATTAGAACTTTCGTTATCAGCGGAAGAGTTGGTAACGTGTCATACAGACTGGACTTACCCTATGCATTAGAGGGAATCCCCAATATATTTACGTGTGCAGTTGAGACGGTATGTGGCGGATCCCAGCCATGTACTGGATTATTCCGAGATCGAGGTGGGCCCTACTCTTAGCTATCCAAACAGCCTGTGGAGATGCTGGATCGACGAGAGAAGGTACTGAGGAACCAGACGATACCCTTCGTTTGCGTAGCTTAGAGGCATCACTCTCCAGGTGAGTCTACCTGGGAGAGGGAGGATGAGATGCGCGAGCAATACCCTTATCTTTTTCAGTCTTGAGGTATGATTTTTCTATCCTTCTCATACATTCAGTTTTGTCTTTAATTTTGAGGACAAAATTATTTTAAGGAGGGTAGATTTGTCACACTCACTTCTTCTAATTAAGGGTATTTTTAGTCCTTGTGCATTATTTTGAATTTATTTAAATATTAATTAAATTGATTGTTGTGTGTTTTGGATTGGTGCATTGATAGGACCTAGATGGTATAACCGTAGTCAACCTTGTCTAGAAGCCTAATAATGTGATTAGTTTTATTATTGGCTTATTAGATTTAATTTAGAATTAATACCTTTTTTCCTAGAATTATTTAATGATTTTTAAGTCATTTTTTATAAACCTTTAAAGCCTTTTGTCATTGGGCCTTTGTAGCAACTTAAGAGTGCTTGGACCATGACTTAACCCTAACCCTAATACCCCCTAGCATAGTCGGCCAAGCATAGTAGTAGCCCCCCTCATTTGTGAAGAAATCATACAGCCTCCAAGATCAACCCTAGTTTCCCCTTCTCTTCAAAACCATAACTTTCTCATCCGGCATCCGATTCGCACCAAACGAATTGCGTTGCGACCATGGGAAGGAGAAGGAATTGCTAGAGCATTGCTAGCAAGGAGTTGGAGGCGTTTGCTCAGGAGAAACCGGTCGTCAAAGCGCTCGAGGATGCACTTTCATTGAGATTCCAACTCTCAATAGGTAAACCTCGTTCTACCATTGTTCCTTTTGAAATTTCTGCATTTAGCATCCATATAGACCCCAGACCCGAACATGAAGTTTGGTAGGATCGTGAGTTCGTTTGGTAGCCGTATTAGACACGTGTCGGTCCTATAGAACACGTGTTCGGCGAAATGCCACTTAGAACTGAAAAGTGTTATTTTTTGATTCTGTTTTCATGAATTCCTTGCTAATATTATTTGTAACAACTTTCATGAAGACGGATCTAAAATCGATATGATTTCAGTATCCGAATCGGACACGGACACACGTGCACGAGGCCCGTACACGGCCCCATGCATGCCCTGCTGTCCAAGCGTCGTAACTCGACGCATAGGGCTCCATTTTATGTGAAACTTTATGAGAACATGGGGGCAACCTCTGCCCACATGCATGTAAAATTTCATATCATTTTGTGAAGCGTGCGCGGAGAAATCTAGAGTGAACTGTTCAGCCC
>JANAVB010044981.1:0-12500 GCA_029216955.1 Iris pallida | reverse complement strand
AGTGATCAATGAAACCAGGGTGAGTCCAACTATGATCTAACAGTGTGTTTTAAAATACCGAGGTCGACATGTAAACGGCTGTAGGTATCAGGCACATCTCTTACGGATCAGGCAAGAGATGGCTATGCTTCCAGTAGATTCCAGTTGGAGATTCCAGATTTGGGGTATGTCTACATGTCTTACTCAATATTTCCCCGCCCAGCAAGTGAATCCAAAATCGACAAAAAGAATCGAGATGAGTCTGGCCAATACGTGATGATTCCAGAAATGATTCCAGAATGATACTAATGACTCCAGTAATAGAGGCCAGCAAGTAAGGTATGTGTCGATACATGAATCCAGAAATATCCATACGTGTTGATACAGAGAATCACATAGAACTAACTAGAACTGAAATACAGTAATCGACAAATAAATGAGAGAATTATCAGAGAATGTACTCGCCTGTTACTCTGGAAAGAGTAGTGTAATATCAGATGTCTGTACCAAGGTCACAATGTCCTAAAATAGAGCAATACAGTTATGACATGTCCAAAATGAAGGTAAATGAAATCTACGATACAATCTATATGAATTCTAAGCCAATCTAGGTCAAAGTCAAACTTGGTCAACACTACAGTCAAACTAAGTCAAATTAAGTCATACTAGGTTACAAGAAGTTAAACTAAGTCATACAAGGTCAAACAAGGGTAAACAAGTCTAATCTAGGTTAAAGTCAAACTCTTGGTCAAACATTCTAGCCAAACTAGTCCAGTTATCTAGGGTTAGTCAATAATTGTCAGACTAGTAAAATACTAGTCAATATAGTCAAGCTAAGTCGAGTCTAGGTCAAACTTAGACTAAATAAGGTTTTGGTTAATCACAGACTAGTCAATAAGATAATTAGGTTAATCTTGACTAATGGTCAACATCCAGTCAAACCCTATAAGGCTAACTCAAAACCAAACATAGGCTAACCTGTCTTAGAATACCTAAGATACTATACTACAATTACCTATACAAAGTATACCACACATAAATACATATAGTACAATACCAACCCTAATCCTATAATCAAGCTAATCCTATTCTCCAACTCAAGTCATGACTCGACTCTAGGTATCTAACTTAACCCCATACATATCTTCATCTATATAGGATTACCCTCATAATCCATATGGTCAACCTAATCATCTAGTTTAGTCAACTCAAGTCAAATAGTCCTTCTATGTTCATCCAAGCCATTTCTAGGTCAATCTAGGTCATGGTTGACCAATAGTTGACTTTGGTCAACAATTGTCAATTATCTAGTCAACTAGGTCTACTAGTCAAGTTAGGTCAACCAATGTCAAACTAGTCATTCTAGGTTAATTTAAATTCAATCTAGGTCAACTAGGTCTAGTTGACCTAAGGTTGACTTTGGTCAACCCTTAGTCAACAAGGGTCAACAAGTTGGGTTTTGGGCCATTAGGGTTAGCCCCAAGCCATAGGCTAATAATCTTGGCCATAGGCTAGTCATAGGATTTTCATCTCTACACAAGTACTATATATATATATATCTATATATATAGTTATACACATCTATCTACTACCCTATATCCCAATATGTAAAATACTATATATCATACCAGCACCCACATATATATATATATAATGATACTTCATGAGAACTAATACAAATATATATATAATATATATATATATATATATATCTATATATATATATATATATATATATATATATATATATATATATATATATATATATCATTAAAAAAAATATATATATATATATTCATATATATATATATATACATATATATATATATATATATAAAACTTACATATAGAGAGGGAAGAAACTATATATATATATTACATATATATATAGAGAGAAAGTGAGAGAGAGAGACATAGAGTAAGAGAGAGAGAGAGTGAAGAGGACAGTGAGAGAGAGAGGCTGGACTAGCAAGGGGGGAATGGGTTCAGGAATCCTGGGACCAAATTCAGTCCCCAAACACACACACACAATAACATATATACATACATATGTATATATATACATAACTCCACCTATACTCTACCAAATACCCCCAAATTTCACCCACACTCACAATATACATATATACTACGTATATACATACTAAAATACACTAATACAAAGTATAAAACAGATCAAAATAGGTTTTGAAATTCGATTTACAAATCTGGAAATAATACCAAAACTGGAAACAGTGGACTGTGAACTCGACAGGTAGGTAATCCGAATTCACGCACCTACACGAGCTAAGACTCGAAACTTGTGGTTGGTAATCGAGCCCCCACATGTGTACGTATCGTGTGTGTCAATGGGAGTCCACCACGACATGACACGGCGTGTCCAGTGGTGAAAATACCCAATCGGGTAAATACAGTGCACAGGAATTGCACTGTATCGTGCACGAGTTCATGTGTCTCGTGCTCATGACACACGTGTCCATAGGTCTCGTGCACACGTGTGTAGGTTCGTCTAGGGTCAGGCTAGGTGTCTAGGTACCTGATTCGTGTCCAAGTGTCCCCGTGTTCGCGCACGAAGTGCGTATCAGAGGCACTGTGCGCGCGTGTAAGTGACAGTGTGTGTCCAGTGCGAGTACGATTCCTCACTCGACACGACACGGCTTGATACGAAACTTTGGGGATGTCTTGTCAGACATTGCCCCTAGGTTTGTGTCAAGTTTCCCGTGTCCACGTGTTGTGTACAGTGCACACGAGGGGTCTGGTAGCAGGACAGCGTGCACTGTCTCGTGCACGCGTGTCGAGGGCTTGTGTGCCACGTGTGTGTCACCTAGGGCCTCGTGGTCGTGTCCTAGGATAGGTGAGGTGTCAGGGTACGTGTCTAGGTCACTGTATCGTGTCCACAACACGTGTGGACACGACACGAAGTGTCAAACACTTGCGTGTTTACAGTGTGCACAGTATAAACAGTGTGTTAAAATCAGTGGGTTCGTGTCCTGTTTTGGACACGAACAGTGTCCAATTCATGCTCAGTCCTAGGGAATCGTGTCCTACACATCTAGGGCTACCCAAAAATATAGTTTGTTTGGAAAATTTTGAATAAAAAGTCCTATGTGGCATTTCACCAAACACCTATATAAAACCATTGATACGTGTCCGATACGGACACCAAACCAAGTCTAAATCTCACCAAACTTAGCCTACAGTTAGGGTATACCTATATGCATGCAATTATGAAGAGAAATTACAATAATAACTAGGTTTGGGGATGTTACCTATGAGTGCAAAAATCCAATGAAACCAAGGTAGGGGGGGTATCCTCTTCACTTGAGATGGCCAAATTGATCTTCAACCTTGCTAGCTAGCCTCCCTTAGTATCCTCAATGGTAGGGGGTTCCAATGCAAGAAGTTTGGCTCAATTTGGAGTCAAATTGGTTAAATGGCGAAGGGTTGAAGTAGAGGGAAAAACTAGGTTTTAAGTGCAATGAAAAGAGGCTTGAATGAAAGGGGGGTGGTGTTCATATAGGATGGGGGCATGGGTTGGGCTGCCATGGGGGGGGGGGAGGGTAGGGTAGATATTTAGGGTTCCTTTCCACCTAGCAAGCTTAGTCTCTAAGTCTTTGACCCTTAGATATTTCTAGGTTTCTAAAGGAAATATCTTAGATAGGTAATATCTAGATATTTGTCTAACCTTAGATATTCTAACATAAAACTAACATCTAACATTAGTCTCCTAGGTTAGTGACTAATCTCTAGGTTAGGGTAAACTAGGTTAGGGCTAACATGACACTAATCCACTAATTAAATAATAATAAAAACACATAATCCAAATAATTCCTAATAAATCCTAGAAAATTACCAAAATACCCTTTAGGCTAAAAAGCCCTAATTTGATGTTCTAAACCTATGGCTAGGCTCACATGATCATGGCTAGTTTCTAGGTTATGAAATCTCTAGGGTTTACACTAGGGTTACACTAGTAAAATCACAAAGTCATAAGCCATGACTTAGAAAATAATTTTAAATTAACTAAAATCATCAAAAATCATATCATGACTAAAACACCATTAATAAGTAATAAAAATAATAAATTTTCAAAATACCCCAATTTCAGAAAACTGGGTCTTACACCCTCCGACAGCGGTCCCCGGCTTGGCGGGAGGACCTCTTGACGCTGGCGGCCGTCGTTCCCCCCTTCCCACAGGTTGCGACGGCTCTTCGGTGTCCAAGGTCGATCGACCTCATTCCAGCCGTAGCCGTCCCTCCTCCAGGAGAGTCTGGGACCGGCGACCCCCCGCCGTGGCTGCGCAAGGTAGCCCCGCTCCGGTGGTCGTGGCATCCGCCGGTGACCCACCCCTCGGGTGAGACTCAGTCTGCTGCTCCCCCGGGCAGCCCCGCCCCGCTTCCCGAGCTTTCCCGCTCTTCCGGGCATGTTCGAAATTCGAATCTCGACAATTCGAATCTCCCGCCGTTCGTCGCGATTCATGCACCTCCGGTTTCTCTCTCGGGCCGTAGCCTATGCGCCTGATGACTTCCCGCAAGACATGTGCACCCTTTGGGAGCCTACCTATGCGCCCAGCCATGTCTCTGTGCCCCCAGGTCCAGTGCCTGCGGGGGGACAATACGCGTCCTCCTATGCGCCTCCACCAGCTTTTTGCGCCTTCGGAGGTCCTCCCCCTATGCGCTCTCCTCGCGAGCAGACCCCCACCATGGCTCTTATGCCCACCTGGCTTAGGTCAGGGCTTGCTCTCCGAGCGATCGCCCGCTTCCTTGGTGGTCCCATCCCCGTCGGTTGGCGTGCGCCGGGAGATTGGAGCAGTCGTCGAACCTCTCAGGAATCTATCTCCGCCTCTTCAGGTTGCGGGAATCCCGCTCGGCGTCGTTATTCCCGAGCTCACCTCCAAGACCGCGATTGTGATCGTAGGTTCACGCAGGGAGGAATCTAGTCAGGGCATGGACCTCCCCAGCTCTCCCTCCCCTTCTAGCTTGACAAGACAGCCCCCCAGCCTCGGTTGAGGTCCCTATGCGGCAGTTATCTTATGCCGATGCCCTTCATCCAGACCGGAGAGCAGCACTGCCCCCGCCACCCACGGAAGTTCAGCTCTCCGACATCGACTTTCGGTCCCTTCTGGCGGACAAGCCATCCGGATCCCCTTCTCTTCAGAAGAGATTTCCTCCCTCTCCCACGCCTTCGCGAAGACCTTCGTCCTGAAGTTTCAGTTAGGATGTTCGAAGATCGACACAGTGTAAGAAGCTATTATTGGTTGGAGGCTCACATCAGCATACAAAGTCGCTCCGCTTGATCCCAAACATTTGTTCCTCCACCTTACTTCGGATCATGACTTTTCCTCCGTGTAGGCCAAGGGCACCACCACCATAGGCAAACAAACCGTCAAGATCGCCAAATGGTCTCCCATTCAATCCCATAGTTGACTCGATTGTCATCTTTGCTTGGATTACTCTCCCCAACCTAGCCCTCGTTTGCTTCGCCCCGACGGCCCTCAAAAGGATTGCGAGCTCCTTCGGGACCCTCGTAGCTATCGCGGAGGAAACAAGGTCCCTTGCTAAAGGCAACTACGCTAAAATCTGCATTGAGCTCGACCTCGCTTCAGAACCGCCAACGTAGATTCAGATCGACCTTGGAGGCAGAGCGCATTCACAGGCATTAGTGTATGACAACAACATTATTTTCTGCCGACATTGCCAGATGAGAGGTCACCTTACCAAGTTTTGCTATAAAGCTCACCCTCAGCTCAGGAAGCCAGTACTCCGTAAAACCCGCTCCGCAAGGACGCCTCAAACCGGCACACCCCCCACCCTTCACCGCCCCAGCTCCACCTCTACCTACACCCTTCTCCGTCAGCACGACCCATATCGATTCCAGCATAGCCTGCTCGACACCCCAGACATTCAGGCTATAGTCCCTACGTCCCGAAGAACATCCTTCTCGACAACTCGTTCCACGCCTTATCATTCGAAGAAGCAGACCATACCCCGTCATCAGAACTCGTCAAATCAGGCATCGGCTTCGCGGTAAGTACAATAGAGGAGACAGAGCACTCTGATACCACCCAACCCCCTCTCAAGAAAAGGCATCGAAGGATATCACAAGAAGTTCCTCCATAGATCTTCTGGTGATCCTCGATTCGGACGCCGCTGCAAGATACTTGCAAGCTGAAGAAGCAGGCTTTCTTGACCCTACTAACCCCCTTTGTGCCCTACACGAAACAGAGACAGACGACACTATTCAGACGGAAAGCTCCGAGCTCAACATCCAAATACAGGGCGAGGAAACCATTGGCTTTATAGCAGAAATCACGACAATCCCCAAAAAAACCCCAAATAAAAAAGAGAAAAAATGCCAAAAAAGCGGCGGCTATGACCACAAGATCGACTGCGAAGCTCCACAACCCCCCAACCCCCTCCAGATGTTTAACATCCTCACATGGAATTTTCGTGGGATTGCTAACAAACCTACTATGAACAGAATCATTAGTCTGAAGAAACTCCACCGGGTCGACTTATTGATCATCATAGAACCTAAAATCCCTAAAAAGAAACTCAAAGCGTATCAGCTCTAACTCGGATTCCCCTCAACGATCGCTGGATGCAACGATATCTGGATCTTCTTCTCAGCCAATGTCAAGTTTGGTCCCGTACACGACTCCAGGCAATCCCTTTCCTACTGGATTGAACATCCACCCTCCAACAATGCTCCTTGCTCTCGGCGGTGCATGGAAGCTGCGACATCAACGAGCGTAAGAAGCTAAGAGACGCCCTTTCCCCCATCCGCCATCTCCTCCACAACCTTCCGTGGATTTGCGTAGGCGACTTCAATACCATCTCCACCCGAGAAGAAAAATTCGGGAGAAGACCCCTACACCCGGTATCTATGGCGGATTTCAACGACTTTATTTTCAACGCTCACCTCCTCCTCATTCCGTTTTCCGACAATGCATTTACCTGGTGTAACATGCAGGAAGGAGCCAGGCGTCAGTACTCTCGACTCGACCGTGCTCTCATCAATAATCATTAGGCGGATATAGGGCTCATCGCTAAACTGTCACACTTGAACACTACGAAATCAGACCACCCCTCTTCTTATTGAGGTCAACAACAACCATCCCCACATCAAGAAGGTTTCGGTTTCAGACCTTTTGGAGCAACCACCCCCAATTCAAATATATTGTCGCCACCGCTTGGGGCTCCGTTGATGACCCGGACCCCATCATGAGCGTTGCTACTAAACTCAAAGCCACCAAAGGTACACTGGCAACTTGGAGCAGGAACGCGTTTGGAGACATCTTCCAAGCCATTATGCTGGAGGAGGACGATGTTACCCGGGCGGAGATTCTGTTCGCCAAGGACAGGTCGCAGGAGAACCGGGCCACCCTTCACCTCACCAAAGCTCTGCTCAAGTCCAGGCTTAAAATAGAAACTGAATTTTGTAAGCAGAAAGCCAGGTTGAAGTGGGATGCTGAAGGGGACAAAAACTCCAGCTTCTTTCACTCCTGCGTTAAAGGACGTAGACAACAGCTGAACGTGCACCAAATCGCAGATGATACATGTTGCATTCATACAGATCACCAGAACATTCAGACGGCTGCCACTCAATTCTACTCTAAACTCTTCTCCAAGGACACCATCAACAAGGACGACGATTCTTCGTCAAGATACCCAGCATGATCAACAACGAAGAGAACGAGAAGCTAATTTAACCCCCCACCACAGAGGAAGTCAAGGATGCCGTATGGGCCTTGGATGAATACAGCGCTCCCGGTCCAGATGGGTTCACCGACGTCTTCTTTTGCGCGTGCTGGGACATCATCAAACACGACATCCATGCGACGGCGTCGCCTTTCTTCAGGAAGCTAGATACCCCAAGTCCATCTCCCATGCTAACCTTATCCTTATCCCCAAGAAAGACAACCCGACCACATTCAAAGACTTCTGGCCCATCAGCCTATGCACCTTCAAACAAAATCATCTCAAAAATGATCGCGTCCCACATGGCCACGCTTCTCCCCAAAATCATTTTCGAAGAACAGAACGGTTTCGTCAAGGACAGGAACATCACTGACAACATCCTATTAGCTCCAGATTTGATCACCTGCATAAAATTCTCCCCAGAGGGGGTAACATGGCTATCAAGTTGGACATGGAGAAATCATATGACAGATTGGATTGGTAGTTCATGATCTGGGTGCTTAGAGCATTCGACTTCTCGGAAGCGTGGACCGACGTCCTCTTCAGATCAGTCAACAACTCTTGGTTCTCCACCATCATCAACGGACAAGCCGATGTCTTTTTCAAAGCGAGCCGTGGGGTTGGGCAGGGAGATCCCTTATCTTCCACCCTCTTCATCATTGCGGCCGATGTGCTTAGCAGAAACCTCAACAACTTGCCCAACTTGTCGGGATTCCACCACTTCCACTCTACCACCGGATGTCCTTTAATCACCCACCTGTCTTACGCAGACGACATCCTCATATTTTTGCCGGGGACATCGGGTCGGTGGAGGAGATTCACAAAATGATAGAGAGATACTCCAGATGCTCCGGGCAGCGGGTAAACCCGAGCAAAATGTCATCTACACACATCTCAAAGCGAATAGAGCGCACTCTATAACCCTCTCCAATCTGACATCCTTCTCCACTGCATACCCGCCGTTTAACTACCTCGGGTGCCGCTGGTGTACGATAAATCTAACTCGGGGATATTTGATGACCTCGTCAGCAAAATCAGGAAAAAAAATGAGGGCTGGCACAACGCTACTTTATCCCTTGGGGGGAAAATGATCCTCATCAAGCATATTCTATCCTCCATTTCCATGTATCCCTAGCAGTCTGCTCGCCCGAAGAAGGTCCTAACCTCCCTTGAATCCCTTTTCTCAAATTTTTCTAGGGCCACAGAGAAGGTAGAGACAAGCACCACTAGGCAAGTTGGGCATCCATGGCCAACCCATTGAGGAGGGAGGACTCGAATTTATCAGATTGGTGCACATTATTGCTGCCTGCTCAATGAAGCTTTGGTGGAAACTTCGCACAGAAAATACGATATGGTCCCAATTTATGAAGGCCAGGTATTTTCGACATTCCTACCCCTCGATGGTGATTGCCAACAGCAGATCCTCCGCCAGCTGGCACAATATTCTGACAGAACGGAACCTCGACAATCCCTTCATGATCGACGATGGGTCAGAAGTGTTGCGATGGTCCCCGAACCCCAGCGGCGAGTTCTCGTTAGCTTCGCCAGGATAGCGCTGAGGGCCACGGGAGAGCCACACCATCTAACCGCTATATACTGGCAATTAACCATCTCCAATAAATGGTACATCCTCATTTGGAGAGCGCAGCGCAGGAAACTCCCACCGATGATGCTCTGACCCACATTGGCTACAGCCTTGCATCGAGATGCCACTGCTGCTCATCCCCGCAAGAAGAATCTGCAGCTCACTCCTCTACTCGGGAGAACTGCCATAGCTGTGGTCATTTGGTGAAGAATCTGCAGCTCACATCCTCTACTCGCAGCAATCATCATCATCTATAATATTTTAACAGGTCCAGTCAGGACGAAACGAATACATATCTCTCACACAGATCATAACATGAAAGGAAATATGAAACAAGCTATAGAATAATATACATGAACTACTGATAAAGAAATAAGACTATAAAAGAGAACATAATATATGGAAATAGATATACATGATATAATAAGAGAACTGAACTAACTACGTGGTGTAGAGCACAATCTGGTTATGTAAACTGGCTTAGGTTATACATGACTTAAATCTAGTTTAGAGTTATACATAAAAGTGTGTAGATCACATAACCAAATGAATATTCTTCCTGCCCAATTAGTACACAAGGATCTGTCCAGGTTATGTTATTTCACATAAAAGTAGTGTGTCACATGGATAGCTAGTCCATATGAACATTGGGTTATATATGAAGGCTCACATGATCATGAGTGTACATAAATGTCATATGAGTATAATGAATAAATACGAATACAATGAGTAGACGATGCACATGATAAAGTACATGAGCACAATATACCTGATGTATCCGAGGGGATAAATCATATGAAGAGATCCATATAGTACTAATCCGTGATAATATCGTGACAAAATAATGTATAAGGCGCAAAATGACGAAGCCTATACAGAGACGCTAAACAAAAAAGAGGAAAGACAACAGACGACCGGGCATAGGGGCCAAGGCAAGAAGACACCAGGATCCAGGTTAGGAGGGACCCGATACGACAGTCCGGATTGGGGGGCAACGAAAGCTAGCTTTGAGAACCTGCCTGCAGACTTCTCTGTACAGTTGTTCTCCGTTTAGAGCATATTCTAGATTGTGTTAGATGTTGTGACCTAGGATAGCGTTCTACCGCCGACACTGCAGCGTAGGCTGGATGTACCACTTCTCGTGTCCTTACACTGGGTGCGGGTCATGACAATTTTGGGATACCATAAGTTGACAGAAAAGTGCCTTTAAGGTATCGAAAGATATGCTTAACTCTGCATAGGATGATTCCTTAGGGTTAGCTTAAAAAACATGACACAAGCAAATACTAAACATTATATCAGGGCGACTAACGTTAAATAAAGTAAACTACCAATCATATCTCGATACTTATGTATGTCGACCGATTTCCTTGCTCATCAATATCAATCTTGGTTGAAGTTGACATTGGAGTGCCAAGAGGTTTGACGGTTTCCAGATCGAACTTCTTAATAGATCTTTGTGTACTTTGCTTGATTAATGAACGTCACATTGTTAGTTTGTTTGATTTGAAGTCCAAGGAAGAATTTGAGTTCTTCCATCATGCTTATCTCAAACTCATTTACATACACTTGAAAATTTTTGACGAAGAGACTCATCAGTAGATCCAAAGATAATATCATCGACATAAATCTGAATTAAAAGAAGATTTCCATTGAAAGATTTTTAAACAGTGTAGTATCAACCTTGCCTTTTGAAAAATTGTTATCAAGTAGAAAGAGCTTAAACGATAGTACCAAGCACGGGCTTGTTTCAGACTGTATAAGGCTTTCTTCAACTTGAAAACATAATCTGGGTTTTTGAAATCAACAAATCCTAGAGGTTGAGCTACATAAACTTCTTCTTTTATAAAATCGTTAAGAAATGCCTTTTTATGTCCATTTGAAAAAGTTTAAAATTATAAAAATATGCAAATGCACATAACATACGAATGAACTCTAATCTCGCAACTAGGACATAGGTCTCATCGTAGTCGATACCTTTCTCTTGTTTTGTATCCTTGAGCTATGAGTCGGGCCTTGTACGAGTGACTAAACCATTCTCATTAAGTTTATTTCGAAATACCAAGTGGGTGCTAATGACTGGATGATCAATGGGTTGGGAACAAGTTTCCAAATTTGATTACGTTCAAATTAGTTTAATTCCTTTGCATAGCATCTAACCAAAAATTATCGCTACATGCTTCTCAATAGTTTTGGGTTCTAGCTGTGAAATAATACAACACAAAAAACTATATCTTGTTAGAGGAACGTCCCTTGTAATTACCTTCTTACCAAGTCCTTGGGATGGTCAGCCAAACTTTATTTTTTAGCAGACTCTCAAGGTAACTTGTTCCAGTTCTGGTTCTGTACGTACTGTGTGCTTGGTGGTTCTGCAGGTGCTGTGCTTGGTGGTTCTGAGGTGATGTGCTTTGTGTACTGATGTATTCATCATCATCAATGATCGTCTGTTGATTTAGTTCGTCCAAGTGACATTCATTGATCTTCAATGATCTGGTCCTTTTATGAAGACTCGGTACCTCTGCTTTTGACGTATATAACCTAAAAATATGCCTTCATCGGCCCTTTTCATCAAACTTTCTCAAATATCTTGGTATAAGAATAAAAGATTAGCATCCAAAGATTTGGAAGTAAGAACTGAGGGTGTTCTATCAAACCATAACTCATAAGGAGTCTTCTTGATTAGGTCGAATTAGAACCCTATTGAGAACATAACAAGCTGTGTTGACAGCTTCAGCCTAAAAGTATTTAGGTAGAGTAAACTGGTTTAACATTACTCTAGCCATTTTAGATAGAGTCATGTTCTTACGTTCCACAACTCTATTTTTTTGTGGAGTCCTAGGAGAAATCATGCAGAGAATCGTGTGTCACAAAATTCCTCAAACTATGCATTCTCAAATTTGCCGCCATGATCACTTCGAATACGAGTGATCATGAATCCTTTCTCATTTTGAACTTTCTTGCAAAATGAGACGAATTCAGATAATGCATCATTTTTGTGTGCAAGAAATATACCCACGTGTATCTAGAGAAATCTACTTTATGAAAGCATATAACTTACCACCTAGGCTGGCAATTCTACAGGTCCAAATAAACCAGATGCAATAATTGTAGAGGTCTAGTGGTACTTACAACATTCTTGGACTTAAATGTGGATCGGGTATCTTTGTTCTTTTCACATTCACTACAAATTGCTCTCAACTATGCATTCTCAAATTTGCTGCCATGATCACTTCGA